>PVJX010046456.1:0-12315 GCA_004027295.1 Dolichotis patagonum | reverse complement strand
GGGTGGAATTCTGGAGCTTCCAGGAGACAGACGGGAGAGGGACACTGAGCTCTGACACTGTGGGGCTGGGGCAGGCCAGAGCCGGTCAGGGCAGCCTTAGGGAGGTGGCACATGAACTGGGTGTCAGTGCCATGTACTGAGAAGGCAACCAATGAAGAGTGCTCCCAGCAGAAGGAGCCGCATGTGAAAAGGTCCTGTGGCAGAGAATAAGACAAGAGCTAAAAGAAACAACAGAAAACAGGCAGAGAATACATGAGTGGAGGCTGCAGAGAAAGAGTCATCTTGGGAGTTTCACTTTGTATTCTAAAAGCCACCAGGAGCCGTGGGATCCTACGTGGGCAGAGTTCTGTATTTGGAGCAAGGGAGGTTTTCGTTTCTTATGTATTAAAGGTAGGCACACCAAAATCTATAGCCCTTAAATTTTACAGAATGTGACCCAGGGAGTCCGATGAGGAAACTGCACTGTGCCCACATCTCTAGCCCAATCAACTCTCAGGCCTTACTGATTTATTTTATGTTGTTTTGCACTACAAAACCAGAGCTTCCTTTTCTAGATGGGGCAAGCTCAGAGAGGCCAAGTGATTCCCCTCCAGGCACACAGCAAGCTCAAAGTAAGCACCCAGTTCTCCCCACCCCTCTGGCCTGTTTTCCGCCTAGTGATACTCAGCAGCCCTGGCTGGTGGCTTTTGGCTGACAGTGGAGGGAGGGTAAAAAAGCAAAGCAAAGGCAATGTGAGACTGTACTATGCTTGCCTTAGCTGGTCTGTGTCACCAGATGGTTGCTAGTTATTTGTTGGCTACTCTGGGTTTGGTTGAGCAAGTTCTGTTTTCCTTTGGTCTCACCATTCACAAGAAATAGCTTCAGTTTCACTTAGATTTGCAAATCAGTGCTGGCTGAGGACACCTGTGATGCCTAGCTAGCTGCTTTTGCCTGCTCAGGGGATGAGTCAGCCCTAGTCTCCAGTTTAATTTATTTAATTTAACCACCACCCCCGTTTGGTGGTGGCATTGGGAATTGAACCCAGAGCCTTTGTGCTGCACTACATTCCCGGCCCTTTTTAATTTTTTCTTTGTAATGTTGAAATCGGATCTTGCTAAGTTGTCTAGGCAGGGTTCGAATTTACAATCTTCCTGCCTCAGCCTCCCCAGAATGCTAGGATTACAGGTTACACTACCACCTTGGCTTTAATTTACTTTAACAAATATAAATATGCCTTTGATGGCTCCAGCGGATTCCTGAGGGACAGATTGCTGTTTTTTTCTCCAATACGTCTGCTGGGTTTCAAACCGTTGCTGTGGTCTTTGAAGGCACCGTGGAGCACATTTCTGGGTTTCCTAGAAACCACTTCGAATGCTTGAGTCCCATAGGTGCAGGGAGATGTGGTTTCATGGTCGTCACACAAGACATGAACCGGAATCTTCTGCCCTGCTCCCCACCTTTGAAAACAGTGGGTGGGAGCCAGGGTGTGGCCTCCTCCTGTGCGCCCTGAGCCCCTAGCTGGTGCAAAGCCACAGGCTGACCTGAGGTGACCACGCCGCCCTCCCCCACTGCTGTGTGCCGCCTGGGCTGCCCAGTCAGCCAGCCC
This sequence comes from Dolichotis patagonum, assembly GCA_004027295.1. Classification (NCBI taxonomy): domain Eukaryota; kingdom Metazoa; phylum Chordata; class Mammalia; order Rodentia; family Caviidae; genus Dolichotis; species Dolichotis patagonum. The sequence continues at coordinate 10,730 of PVJX010046456.1, read as the reverse complement.
TAGCCGGCATCTCAAGTGTCATTTCTCCCTGGAAGACTGTCCTTCCTGCTCACCCCAGAGTGATGTTTGCCACAGTGTGTTGTAACGCTTCACCTACTTGTTTACTCACTGGCCTCCTCTGAGGAAGAGCCCAGCACTGGGGAGGCTGAGGCAGGAGGGTCACTGCAAATTTGAGGCCAGCCTAGGCTACATAATTAGTTCAAGGCCACCCTGAACTACATAGCAAGACCCTGCCTCAAAAAACAAAACAAAACAAGCAAAAAGACCCAGACCTGCTGGCTTTGGGGTATCAGTGCACCCAAGCTGGGTTCCAGAGTGGACTAAATAAACAAATTAGGAAGGAGAAATGAGATAAGCAGGTTTTAGCCAGGCGTGGTGACCACACGCCTACAATTCCAGTCCATGGGCGGATAAGGCTGCAGGATCACGAGTTCAAAGTAAGCCTGGGCCCCAAACCCTAATCCAAAATAAAATTTTATTTTATTTATTTTATTTTATTTATTTATTTTATTTATTTATTTTTTTTATCGGTACCAGGGATCAAACTCACGACTGCCTCCTTGCAAGGCAGGCGCTTATGCCACTGCGCTAAATCCCCAGCCCCTAGTAAAATTTTAAAAGGTCTGAAGGTCACATGCCTGTAAGCTTAGCACTTGGGAAGCTGAGACAAGAGGATGGCTGCAAAGTCAAGCCCACCCTAAGCTACGTAGTGAGTTCAAGACCAGCCTGAACTACATAGCCAGACTCTGTCTCATAAAATAAAATAAAATAAAATAAAATAAAATAAAATAAAATAAAATAAAATAAAATAAAATAAAACAATAAAGGTCTAGGGATGTAGCTCAGTGCTAGTGTATTTGCCTACCACGCATAAGGCCCTGGGTTCTACTCTTGGTACCAGAAACAAACAAAGAAACCCATGAGCCAGTCTTGCCCTATGGGTTTTTTTTTTTCCTGGGATCGAACTCATGACCTTGCACTTGCCAGGCAGGTGTTTATGCCACTGAGCTAGGTCCCCCTGCCCTGTGGGATTTGTAATCCAGCTCCCAGGGGGACTCTGATTGCTGTTTAAAGGACCTGCTGTTGAACCCTGAAAAGAAGAGATGCATTGGATTTGTAAAGCCCTAAAGGCCTATGTCTCGCCTTCCCGGCAGCCCCTGCTCCAGCCCCATCCTGGGTGAGAAGGGAACGCCAGCCTCTCTCCTCCGTTCGTTCTTCCAGGGCAGGTCCCCTGCGGCCCAGCTGTCATTCTCACAGGGTGATGGCCTGGCCTCTCTCTGGATGGGTCACACCCTAACCAGCGCCCCTCCCTGGAAAGTTTCCACATGATTTTTGCTGTTTTCATGGTGACAGAGAATCTAGACAGATGCCCAACAGGTCCCTGTCTCACTGTCACCCAGTCTTGATGGTCATCACCCAAGCTGTCACAAACAAGGGAGTGTGCACTGTCACGTGGTCCCGCTGAGTAACCACACTCCTGCTTCCTTCTTCTACACAGTGCCGTTGGGGGTTGGCAGGGTCTGAGACACGGCAGGGGGTGCCACACAGCACACTGCAGTGTGAGCTGGGGCCTTGTCACTAAAGCTAAGAAGTCACCTCTGGGCCCCGGAGGCAGCTGTCCCATGCTCTGCTGAGCACGGTAAGTGCTGGTTTGCAAAAACCATGGGGAGTGGCCAGGGACCCAAGGGACCAGGGGACCTGCCTGTCAGCTGCTGGTGAGCCCAGGGGAGGACTGCTGGTGTCTCCTGCACCGCTCCTCTTTAGAAGGCAGACCCCCATCCATGGTCTCCCTGGAGTCCGTGGCCTTCTCTGGCCCCTTCCGGTTTCTGATCCCACAGCCTCCAACCTGCCCTCTCTGCTGGCCCTGCCTGCCATGGCAGCGCCTGGGCACTCGGAACGTTGGGGACATCAGAGAAAGTGAGGGTTCTTCCTTGAGCACCATTCCACCCCTCTTTGTCCTGGGCTATAGGACTTGCTTAGGACAGAACTGAGATTAGGTCTGAGCACCCGGGCGCCCAAAAGCAGGAGCCCCTCGGGCTTGTCTTGAAGCTGCCCCTTACAGGGCCATGAAAACAACACTCTTCCACTGCGATTGAGGAACCGGCACTTAGGCACTATGACACTATTGTTAGCAAAAGAGAAAATAGTAGAGCTAATCACTGGACTATTCTTGTTAATGTGTCTTTGGGGTACTTGGGGCAGTAAAGGAGAGTGATAAAGGCTGAGGGCCAAAGCTACTTCCCTCTCTGTGGGGACAGCAGAATATGCGTGTGTGCACACATGCACACGCGCGCGCACTTGTGCCACAAAGATCAGGGCTCCTGCGCCTGGAAGTCCCTTTCCCCCTGACCTTTGTTTTCCTCCTTTACCCGGCCCTGACCTGGGGCCCCCCAGGACTGGGCCTGGCAGTGAGCAGAGGCTCAGGAGGTATCTCTGGGACTCAGGCCTGGAGCGGCTGCCCTGAGCCACACCTGGCACGGAGGGTGGAGATGTTACCCACGCCAGGCTCCGCCAGCAGCTGGGAGAAGTGGACCCCAGCTGGCTGGAGGGTCAGGCCAAATAGGGCCCCCGAGGGTCTGCGAGATTGCCCAGCACGGGCCCCCTTCTGCAGGTGAGGTAACTGCAGCTTGGAGGGGAGGAGCAGCTCCCCAGGGCAGGGAGTAGGAGGCGGCAAGCTGGAAGCTGACCCTCTGGGTCCGGAACACTGTCAGAGTCGTAGTGTCTGGGCCTGGATCTCAGTTCCCTTTGCTGAGCTGGAGCAGGAAGGCAGCAGGGGCCTCAGTGGGGAGATGCGATGGCTGGCATGCGCATATGTGTGTCTGTCTGTCTGTGCATGCTCGTACATCTGTCTACACAGGTGTCGTCAGAAAGCAGAGTCCCCTGCTAGAAAGAAAGCAGGAAGCGCTCTCCTCGAGTTCGTTCATGCAAAATAACACACCTCCTTTGCATCAGGGCAGCCCATGGGAGCTCTTGGGGACAAGAGGACCCAAAACACTCATGCTCTGTGTCCTCGCAAAGGCCCGGGATGGTAAACAGATACACAGCGTTCTGTGGCATTGCACGGCACAGGGCTGGCTGGGAGTCAGGAAGTGTGTCTACGGAGGCGCTTTGACAGGGAGGGTGTTGATGTCAAACTCAGAGGTTTGAGTGTCCACTGACAAACACGATAGGAAAAGTCTAGGGACAGAGGGGTAGTGCAGCGGCAGCTGGGAGCCTGGCTGCGCACTCAGTGAACCCCAGGGATGCCAGGCCAGTCACTGCTGGGGTCCCCGTTGAGTTTCAGTCTTCCAAATGCCTGTGATCTGGTGGGGATGGCACAGGACAGACAGCTACTGCATCTGTGAGCCACTGGGACAAACGGCATGAGAGGTGAGTACATGGTGCCCACATGTGTCCTTCTGTCCACTAAGTCCTGGCCGTGTGGTACAGTCAGCAGGATGCTGTGTGCTGTCCTCTTGGCGTGGCAATGGATTTTCAGAGAGCAAACAATAGAGGAGGTTTAATCAATGGAGGGTGGCCAGGTGTGGTGGTGCCAGCCTGTAATCTTAGCTACTTAGGAAGCTTGAGGCAGGAGGATCACAAATCTGAGCCCAGCTGGGGCGGTTTAGGGAGAGGCTGTCTCAAAGTTAAAAGGGTGGGGCGTAGCTCAGTGATAGAGCACTTGCCTACCATATGCAAGATCTGGGGTTTAACCCCAGTCCAAGCAGGGGGGCTTGGAGGTGGGTAGAAGGATGCAAACCACCCCTGGGGCAATCTGGGGTGGCTTCTAGGAGGAGGCACAATTGGCTCCAAGAAAGGCCACAGCCTTGTTCACAGGGGCTGAGGTGACCTCTGCAGGAAAACTGTGGGATCCAACTTCCTGCTTCCTGTCTTCCTGGTTGTGTGACTAGAGTCCACGTGGGCCTCAGTTTCCCCATCTGTCGCATGGAATTAGTAAGGGTTCCCATCCTTTTGAGGGGCAAACACTTGGTGTGCAGATCTCAGAGCTGGGCCTAGCAGGCTGTCTGCGCTCAATAGGTGTAGCTTCCCAGCAGGAGGCTGAGGTTGTGGGCGGCACCCGGGTGCCCCACCCCCTGACTAAGGAGGTCAACGGTGTCACAGCCCCTCCCGGCTGGGGGACTTTGCCAGGGCCTCGCTGTGGTTTACAGTCCCTTCCCCTAAATGCAGAGCAACGGCGGCAGCGGGCGTTCACTGAACACCTACTGCGCGCTCAAGCTTCTGGTGGGACCTCGCGCCTCGCCCTCGACTCGCCCTGGCGCGGCTATTGTCTGCTCCCCACTTAGCGACGGCTCCACTTAGCGACGGCCCCAGTACGACTTTTCTCTGCAACGGAAACCTTTCTCTTTGCCGGGGCTAGAATTTTACGATCCGGCAGGCTTCCTGTTAAATCTGAGGTGGCCGGGCTGAGCCAGGGCGTCCAGTTGCCATGGCCGGTTGCGTCTTTGCCGTGTGATGCTGCCACTTTGCCCTAAGGCTAGGGGGCGCAACCCCACGGCAAATCCAGCAGCGCGTGCTCCAGGTGCGATCCCTAAGGTCTCAGAGAGGTGAGTTGCGTTGCCCAAGGTCGCACAGCTCCTCAAGGGCAGGGCGGGGCCGGAACTGGGAGCCACCCGCCTCCTGCCTCCCTCAGTTAGACCTACAGTGTGGCGGCGGACTACTCAGTCCTACCTGAGGGCTCAGCGCTTCCCTTCACCCAAACCCTAAGAACCTCTGGCCTTGGGGTTCTAAGATTCTAAAACCCCCGCATGCTGGGCTCAGAGGCACAGGGGTGTCATTTCTTTTTTTACATTTTGAGACAAAGTCTCCTCAGTTGCCTAGACTAGACTAACCTGGAGCTTGCAATCCTCCTGCCTCAGCCTCCTAAGAAACTGGATGTTATCATGCCTGACCCTAAGGGTTTATTTATTTACTTATTTATTGTGGTATTAGGGATTGAAGATAAGGCCTTCACCCTGAGCTTCATCTATGACAAAGAAATTTATTGTTTGGAGACAGGGTCTCACTGGGTTGTTAAATTGCACAGGTTGGGATCAGACTGGCAATCCTCCTGCTTCAGCCTCCCGGAGTGCTAAGATTGCAGATGTGTGCCCTGGGCTTTAATTTATTTGTAATTTTTATTATATTGGTACATTTTAGATATAGTGATATCATTCATCGTATGAAATTTGTACCTGTACATGAGATATCTTGTTTCTTTTTTTCCCATCCCCTTCCCTTCAACCTCTCTTTAATTACAAAAACTTTGTTTCCACTTTTTCCTTTTTTTTTAATCCTTTGTTTTTTCTCCCACTTCCTCCCTGGTTCCCCTTCCCATTTGAATATTTTCTTCCCGTTTCCTAATATCTATTACACATTTTTGTCCTTATTTACATTTTTGGTTTCTCCCACTAGAGAAATCATGTGATATTTGAACATGTGTGTCTGATTTATTTCATTTAAGTTCTCAAGGTGCATCCGTTTAGCTAGAAATGTCTTGAGCTTACCCTTCTTGGTGGCACAGTAGTACTCCGCTGTATATAGAAAACCCTACATCTTTATCCACTCCTCGGTTGATGGGTACCTGGGCTGTTTCCAAGATTTAGCTGTTACAAACTGTTAGACTCTATTTTTGAGCAGCCCTGGCTGCTGGCTGCAGGTTAAGGTGTCCGGAGCTAGGTGTAGCCCGGGTGTGGCCTGGGGCAGTAGCAACTGGCCTTTGGGTAAGAGACACACGAAACAGGCCGCCTCTGGCCTCCTATGTGGTAGTCTCAAGATAGCTAGGCCCTGCTGGTCCTCGCCTGCTCTGAGCTGGGGGAGGGGGTCCCGGAAGTGACTCCAAGGCTCGCGCCCGCCCCCACTGCACGATTCTGGAGCACTCGTCCCGCGATGCAGGTCAGCACATTGATTCCAGCAGTCCCCGCCGCAGCGTCCTCCCGGTCCTTTCTGCCGGGCTGGCTGTGGGATCCCAGGTGATGCCCAGCGATGGCAGGGCTCAGGCCCGGGTGCCCATTGCTCCGGTGGGGCTGTCTGAGGCTGCTGGCTTTTGGGAGACGAGGGATTTTCAATGAGGACCCTAGAAACACCTGGGAAGCTGGTGGCCCTAGACAGGCCCAGGTGGGAGATTTGGGGTCTCTCGGTGTCCCGTCTTATCCCAGCAGAGGAGCAGCTCCACTTTCGCAGGCCCCTGTGGTTTCTCTGACCACCCGCGGTGGAGGTGGTCCTGAGGCGGCTCCGTACCTTCCCTTGGCTCCGTCTGCTGCCTGCAGCCCCAAGCGGACCCCAGATAAACCACCTCGCCGGCCGCCAGCACGGGGCACCTCCTGTGTGGCAGCTCATTTGAGCCTTACATCCGTTCTTTGAGTCAACACTACCCACTTTACAGATGAGAAAACTGAGGCTCCAAGAGGGCGAAGCAGCCCGCTCAGGGCCGTGCTCTCTCCTCCTGCAGAGGGTAGGTAGAAGGTGGACGGCCAGTCCTCAGCCCCTGCCCGTGGCTGGGCTGCAAAGGTAGGCCCGAACCCTCCAAGGTGCCTCACCCACATCCCAGGAGCCAGAGAGCGGACTGCGATGTTGCCCCTCCCCCATGCTTACAGGAAGTGGCTGAGGCTGGGTTTCCAGGAACCCGGGCGCCCCGGGGCGGGGCCGCAGAGTGCGCTTGCGCTTGCGCGGTGGGGACCGGGCTTCCTCCTGTTCCCCAGGAAAGTGGGCCAGGTTTAGGCCACGTCCTCTGTCCCCAAGTGGGAGCTCAGCCACACTGCAGGCACACGTATGTGTGCGTGCGTGTGTGTGCGTGCGTGTGTGTGTTAGCAGCTCTGCACGGCTGTGACGAAATGCCTGACACAAACAACTTAGGGACACGTTTGGTTTTGTTTCCTTCCTTTCCTTTATTCCGCTTCCCTCGCCTCCCCTCCCCCTCCCTTTCTCTTCTTTCTTTCTTTTGTCGTTTTTTTTTTTTGTTTTTGTTTTTCCTTGGCACTGAGGGGACCCAACCCCTGGAGTGCAAAGCTACAACCTCTGCCCTCTTTATATTTTATTTTTTGACACATAAAGTAAGTTGCCCAGAGGGGACTCGAACTCTCAATCTTCCTGCCTCGGCCTTCAGAGAAGCTGGGCAGGCAGAGGAAAGGTTCCCCTTGCGTCACAGTTCCCGAGGTTTCGGCCCCTGCTCGCCTGGCTCTGAGGCACAGACACGGTGGCGGTGGCGGAAGGGTGGCCGCTCTCCTCATGGCTGCCAGGAAGCGTGGGGGGTGGGGGGAGACCCCACAGTGGGTCTGCATCACCTCCCGAAGATGCCATCGGGTGACGAGTGGACCCACCCACTGAGGAAGTTAGAGTCCCAGTGGTCCAGTCACCTCCCCAGAGCCTCACTTCTGAACACAGGGGACTTGGGGGGATGTTTTTGACCTAAGCCATAACAAGCACCCACATATTCCAGCCACTCTTGACCCCACCCCGGTGCGCCAGTTCTTACCCCTGCTTTACAGACGGGAAATCTGAAGCTCAGAGAGGCAACGGCCTGTCACAGCTCGGAAGAGACAGCTGGGATTGGCCTGCTCTGTGGCAGCGCTTTCGGTCCTGCGCCCTGCGTGGCACCCCGGGAACGTGGGGCTGACCTTCCTGGCGCTGCACTGTTAGGAAAGGTCCTTGCTTTTCTTAACTTTGCCCTCTGTCCCCCATCTGGGCCCCCAAGCCCAGCCACAGGCCCAGAGCTGATAAACACCCTCTTCCAGTAAGCCCGGCTTGCGACTTTGTTCCTGTGCCGCAGTGGCTTGTTTTCACCAAAAACGCGAAGGCGGCAGGAAGTTTCTGTGAGTCCTATAGAGGAGGTTGAAGCCGCCCGTGGCTTCTTTGTGTCTGCTGTGATTGCTGGCTGTGCTGGGTTCTGGGGTCCCTGAAGCCACAGTGCTGCCCCCAAATAGACTGGTCGCAGGCTTGGCGCTCCATGGGCCCTGAAGTCCCTCTGTCTGTGTCTCCCCAGGTACCATGCCTCAGTTCCTCATCCTGCTGCTGCTGCTGGTGCTACTGGGCACAGCCTCCGCCCAGGAGGGTGCAGCTAAGGGAGCCCCAAGCCCTGCACTTACCCGAGCACGGAGACAGGTGGACGGTGGGGAGGAGGATTACGACTACCCCTACTTCACAGAACCTCCAGAAACACTCATAGTGTCCCCTGGGTTTGTGACCACATGGAACCATCTGCAGTGGATAAGTACTGTGGGGCTTGACACCTCCAAGCCACCCACTGTAGAGCCCGGCACAGAGCTGGTCACACAGCAGAGTCCAGTCACAGTGGATCTGGCCACAGAACTGAGCTCTGTGACTGTTTCCACCAGAGAGGTGTCATTCAGAGAGGAGACCCTGTCCATGCAACCAGCAGCCACAGAGGAAGAGACCACCCAGCCTGCACCCACGGAAGCTAAGACCACCCAACTTGCACCCACGGAAGCTGAGACTACCCAGCCCACACCCACGGAAGCTGAGACCACACAGCCCACACCCACGGAAGCTGAGACCACACAGCCCACACCCACGGAAGCTGAGACCACACAGCCCACACCCACGGAAGCTGAGACCACACAGCCCACACCCACGGAAGCTAAGACCACACAGCCCGCACCCACAGAAGCTGAGACCACACAGCCTGCAGCCACGGAGGCCCTTCAAAGTATCACAGTCACAGAAGCTCTGTCCACAGAGCCCATTGCCACAGTGACCATGTCCACAGAGTCACACACCACAGAGTTCTCGACCGCAGAACCCACCCCCACCATCACCTTTCTTGGGCACTCTGTCAATCGAAAGGATACCACTGTGGCAGTCAGCAACTTGTCCGGCACAGGCCTGAGAGAAGGGCTGGCTGTGTCCACTGGCAGCTCGGTGGCCCCCACCTCCACTGAGGCCTCAGGGCGCATCCCTGTGAGGCAGTGCCTGCTGGCCATCCTCATCCTAGCACTGGTGGCCACTGTCTTCCTCGTGTGCACCGTGGTGCTGGCGGTCCGCCTCTCTCGCAAGGGCCACACGTACCCGGTGCGTAGCTACTCACCCACCGAGATGGTCTGCATCTCGACCCTGCTGCCTGACGGGGGTGACGGGGCCCCCACTGTGGCCAACGGGGGCGTGACCAAGGGCCGGGACCTCAAGGCAGAGGGCAGGGAGGGAGATGACCTGACCCTGCATAGCTTCCTCCCGTAGCCACCCGTGAGACCCCAGCCGCTCACTCCCTCTGCAGCCACCACGGCTCTGGCTTCCCGGGGACCCCAGGGGAGGGGTCTTGAGGACAGGGCTGCAGCTGCCCCAGACAGGGCCCAGGACAGCCAGGGCCTGCAGCCACGTAGGCGCAGCTGGCAGAGCACCTCCTCTTACCTCCTAGTGGAGTGGCTGTCACCGGGACTGTCCCCAGGCCAGGCCAGTGGCAGGTGGCCTCCCTGCCCATGAGACCTTCGCCCCTTCCTTGTCCCACAGTTCTGGGGGCCTCTGAGTCCCCACTGCTGCCTGCTGTCCACCTCCCTGACCACTGGGGCGCATCCCCAGGTACTGAGGAGGACTAAGTCTCCCTGCCCTGTGGCCGCCACGGTTTCCTTCTGGAACACTTGGAGGCGGGGTGCTGGCAGGTTCCTGAGGCCATTTCCTTCTGTCCTCCACCCCATGAGGGGCAGCCTGGGTTCCTTGGGCACTACTCTGGGGTCCCAGGAAGCCCTCAGCCTGTGGGGGCTTGGGAAGTAGACCTTCTTTGGGACTCTGTGGGCCAATGAGATTCCATCTGGAAACAGAGTGACCCCACCCTGCCTTCTCTCACTTTTCCCTGTGGCCACGTTTCAGGGTAGGCTCTGTCCTGTTCTCAACAGCATCCCCCCAGACCCCCAGCCTGGCCTCACTAAATTGTGCTGAAGGCTGCCTTCTCCAGGGAGCCCTCCCTGCTTTCTCCATCCTGCAGCCTGGCATGGCAGATGCTTCTCAGTGCAGGTCCACAGCCCCAAGCTCTCGGGAGGAGGGGGTGGTGTGTGTTGCCTGTTGGCAGTAGGGTATCTTGGTCCTGCTTGGGCAGCTGGGGCAGGTTTCATGCTGTGAGGGGAAAATGAGGGCTTAACTCACCCCCTGCAGGGCGTGGCAGAGGCTGTCCCCAGATCGTCAGCACACACCCACACTGTCCCCCTCAGAAGCCTGCCCCTGCCCACGAGTACCAGAAGCCGCTCCTCCCAGGGCAAATCAGCCACAGCAAGCCCTCCCACAACCTAGAGGAATCGTGATGGCATGACCTGCAAAGTGTGGAAGGGCTTGGTGGCACAAGCCTGTAATCCCTGCACTCTGGAGGCTGAGGCAGGAGAATCTCAAGTTCAAGTCTAGCCTGAGCAATTTAGCAACTTAGCAAGATACTGTCACAAACTTTTACAAATTAATAAAGGGCTGGTAACGTAGCTAAGTGTGAAGGCCTTGGTTTCAACCCCCCGTACCTACTATAGAGAAATAAAATATACATAAATAAATAAGAAAATTTGGAAGGGAAGAGAGAGGAAGAGGAAGATAATGGGGTTGTGAGGAAATAAAGTATGTTATATGCAGGCACCAATATGCAAGAAGAAACCCATTACTCTGTGTAACTAATATGCACTAATAAATTTTTAATTAAAAATTTTATTAAAATTTTTTTTTCCAAATCCATTTTATTTCAAGGAGAAAAGAGGAAAAATAAAGCAACATTTCAAAACACATCAATCAGAGGCTAATTAAAAATTTTAAAAAATGATTTTTGAGGG
>PVJX010046455.1:0-12282 GCA_004027295.1 Dolichotis patagonum | reverse complement strand
CATGGAGCAGGTAAGCCCCCCAGCCCCCCAGTACTGAGTCACCCAAACAGTCTGGCAGAGAGCTCTGCGGGTGGTCGGAGAAGCTCTTTGTGAGTCGCCCACAAAAGCCTGAAAGGTGGGCGGCTTTAACAAGATAACTCCACCACCTCCATGGGGCATGGGCGTGGCCCCCTGAGTCGCCCGGCTCTTTAACTGCTTTTGTTCCCAAGGCTCAGGAAGCTCCCGGGGTTTGTTGCTGGGGACTGCAGAGCCTGGAGAGCCCCCTGCTTCTGGCCCCAGGTAGCACTTAGCACTTGGGGTACGATCCACTCTCCTTCCTCTCCCCATCGGCTCCTGGGACTTCCACAGGCATTCCCTGGGATCAGCCCACACCCCAACAAAACTTACTTTATTTTTATTTTGGCGGTACTGGGGATTGAACCCAGGGCACTTGCACTGAGCTATATCCCCAATCTTTTTTTACTTTTAATTTTGAGGCAAAGTCTCACTAGGTAGCCTCTCCTCCCACCCTGAGCTCTAAACTTTCACCCTCCTGCCTCAGTCTCCCAGTGCTGGGATTACAGGTGTGTGCCACCACACCCGTCTCCAAAAGGTCTATTGATATAGACTTCTGAATACCCTGAGCAGGAAATTGAGTTTATTGGTGACATGCTGTGTGTCCTTAGGCCACATACCTAATTTCTGTTTCCATCTCCCCAAACAGCAAGATAAATGTTCCAGAGCTGGAAAAGCTCATCTCCCACCCCTCTCCCACTCCCTGGACTGCACCCATCCTCTTTCATTCCCTCATCCTGCGCTCTTTCCCTCCTTGCCCCTGTGGTTGAGATGTTCCAAGATCCCAAAGGACCCCTGTAGCCATTATTTAGGATCGTCCATCTGTGTTACCTGCAATTTCTAGACTCTTGCATAGATCCTGGGGAGGAGGCATAATTTCCACTCATTTTACAGAAAAAATAGGGGCTCAGAGAGGTGGAGCCTCTTATTTAAAGTCACACAGCAAGGATTTTATCCCCAGTTTCTTGATGATTTCTAAACCTGTGCCTTCAGAAGACAATGAAGTTGATGAAGATGAGAAAGTCTCCTCTCCTGGCTATTTCTGGGATGCATATGTACCTCCTGACAGGAGTAACTTTCTATGGTTCCTCCTAGAGCTATCCCCACAGCCCATGAAAAATCAGCACAGTAATATACTAAACTCTGGTTTTTTTTTCCTATGGGTTCAATCCCTCAAGGCCCACCAAAAGCCAAAAAAAAAAAAAAAAAGAAAGAAAGAAAGAAAGAAAGAAAGAAAGAAATCTTAAGTTTTAAATTGCATGCTGTTCTAAACAGTATGATGAAATTTCATGCTCCCCCAATCCTATCCATCCAAAACACAAACCCTTCCCTTAACCAGCACACCCACACACTGTCTACACTGTTAGCCATACTTGTCTAACTCTGGAAACAATTCCAGTATCTCTCAATGGGAGAAGAAAAAACTAGACCATATATAAGTATAGGCTGGAATATTCTTCAAGCAACAAAAGGTATAAACTATGAATAGACATGTACTGCAAATGTGTACAAAGAAAAAAGAAAGGAATCAATAGACAGGTAGAGAGGAAAGGGAATGGAAAAAAGGAATTAAGATGTATTATGTACATGTACCAACTCCCCACAGGAATGCAAGCTTTAGGTATTACACATATGCACTAATAAAACAATTTTAAGAAAAGAATTTTAAACACAGAGTGAAAGAAGTCAAGGTCTGATAGTTACAAGGAATGCAAGCTTTAGGTATTACACATATGCACTAATAAAACAATTTTAAGAAAAGAATTTTAAACACAGAGTGAAAGAAGTCAAGGTCTGATGGTTAGCAGATTGACTTCTAGAGTCAGTATATTGTTGTAATTATTCCATTTGATTCCATTTAATTATTCCATTTGATTGTTAATCTTTCTACTGTGTCTACTTTGTAAATGACACTTTATCAGAGGCATGTATGTAGGGGGGAAAGCATCATACGTGTAGAACTCAGTATTAACTTCTGGGTCAGGTACCCCCTCCAGGGGTCTCGGAATATATTTCCTCGGGACAAGGGGGCTGTGGAGAGGTCAAGCTGTCCTTTGCTAAGCTGTACTTGTGTCACTAGAGGTCCTATGCCAGCCCAGGAGGTAGATTCCCAAGGGAGCAGGCGATGGGAGTTGGGGCTTTGGGTGCTCACAGTAATTGTTTGGAACTGAGAAGTGAAATCAGGAGTCCAATTTCTCCCAGTCAAAAATCTCAGCTTGTCTTTCATCACTTTGGACTCTTTTGTGAAAGTGGAAAGATTTATTCACTATCTCCTCCAAAAGCAGGGCCCAGGAATTTAGCTTAGTAGCATAAGCACCTGCCTTGCAAGTGCGCAGTTGTGAGCTCCATCCCCGGTACCAAAGAAAAAAGAAGAAAAAAAAAAAAAAACCCAAAAGCAGAGACACCTTGACTCCAGTTGCTGGGTGGCAAAAGAAGGAGGTGGGTCTGGGAAGAGCTGTCCTGGTCATTCTTCATGCTGACCTTGTCCTTCCGGTCACTTGTTTCTCTTGGTAACACTCAGGTGGGCAGCTTGAGAGATGAATGATTTTCTTCTCACCCCTCAGGGGACAAAAGGACAGTGACTCATTCAGGAGCATGTGCATGCTAAATGTAGGCTCAGCAGTCCAGGTGACTGTACAAGCTTTATGCATGAGGGGACAGAAACTCAAAAGAGGAAGGCCCCCCAGGCGCTTGGACAGAGCTGGTCTTTCAGCCTAATTTTTCTGACTACCTGTCACGTGTCCCTGCCACTATCCTGGCTTTCTTCTTCTTTACATGCTTCTTTCCTGGACACCTCACCTCTGCAGCTTTGAGGCCCCCAGAGCCCACACCCCTTGCAGGCTCAGACTGGGAGGTCAGGAGGAACTTTCTAACAGGGTGGCCAGTTGTCCTGGTTTACATGAGATTAAAGGTGCCAAGCCTGAGACAGTCCCTGGGAAATTGGAACAAGTCCGTTACCTCCCTTTTAGGGATCCCTCCTATCCATGGTCCCTTCCTAAGGTGCTCTCTCTGCCACCTGCCCCAGTATGTGGCACTTAGTAGCTATGCAGCAAAGTTGTCGGTTGAATGATCAAGACAACACATAGCTTTTCCCCCAACCCTGGCTTTATTAAGGTAGTCTTGACAAATAACGATTGCATGTATTTATATGTAGCATATGAGATTGATCAAACTAATCCAAGTTATTTTTTTTTTAATGAACTTCAGTAAAAGACACATTGGCAATTAATTCCCCCTTCAAATGTATCCCCTTGGGATACATTTATCCCACTGTGTCTTTATGAAGTATGATTTTAAAAACTTACGTTGAGTGCTTCTATTGACATATGAGAATGAAACTCCCAACCTGCTATGTCTGTGAGCTCGTGTTCTTTAAAATCGAAGAATGAATTTTAGGAACTACAGAGGTAAAGAGTAGAATATATTTATTGAGAGAAAGAAAGCTCTGTCTGAAGAGAGACAGAAGGAGGTCTGGAGCAGGTTGCCCAGGGCTCTGTCTTTTTAGGGACTTTTATAGAGTAAAATCTTGGGTTTAAGGTGGGGGAAGACTGGGAACTCACAAGGCAGATGGGCATGAGGTGGGACATAACTATAGTTAGCCAATAAGATCAATAGTTCAGGTAAAATTGATTACACTAGGGACAAATGGGGAAGCAAGTCACGTAGGAAGTGGGCATTCTTGGGGTTGTGATCTTTCCCCTAGAAGGATGGGATAGTAGCTCCTGGGTGAGAGGGAACTAATTAGAGTATCAGTTCCCAGGATGTAGATGCATGTTTGATCCTTTGTCTTGAGATCTGGCCCGCAGCAAGAGGTGTGGGTTTCCTCCAAGGTCCTCAGACATCTGGCCCTCTATGCCAGCTTCCTCGAGTCAGGGCCTAGCCCTGTCTCACTGCCTATAATATTTCTAACTGGCTCAGCTGCTCAGGAGAATCTCTCGACTCATACTGAGTGCCGTCTAACAGAAAGGCAGCTCCTAAGAACATGTCAGTGTGTCCTCATCCATCATATTCAAAATATCTGGCACTGTGCAACTTTTGGCTTATCCCCCAAATCAAAATGACTACGAAAGGTAAATATCTTTAATTAATTCAGGGCATTGAGGCAGCTGTGACTACAGGTAAAGACACAGAAGAGAATTTTCAGAACTGCTTTAGAAAGCGGCAAGAGTGATGCGATACATGTGTTCAAAGTGATGGGGCTTCATGGTAACAAGTCTTCTACGTTGACAAATTTAAAAAACTAAATATTCATTGTATTTGACTTTTTATCTTCCCCATGGAAGTGAGATCGTGCAATATTGGTCTTTGTGCTCCTGATTTAGTTCACATAGCTCACTGCTCACAAATGGCCAGATTTTCTTCTTTATAAAAGCTATGTACTATTCCATTTTCTGTATATACCACTTGTCTTTACCCATTCATCCATCTATGAGAATTTAGGTTGTTTCTATATCTTGGCTATTGTGAGTAATGCTGTAATGAATGTGGATGTATGAACCTCTTTCCTTTTCCACAACTGTCCTATGGCAGTTCCATTTTTAACATTTTGAAGGACCTGGTTAATTGACTACTTTTCTAGTCCAGGAAGTAAGGAGAATCTCTCGACTCATACTGAATGAAATTTGCACCCTCTTCTTGAGCATCTGGTTTCTACAGGTACCTTTGCCTTTCTCTGGAAATGAGACATCCCCTTCCTCACTCAACTTAGAAGAGAAGGAGACCTTACCCTCTTTTTGGAAGCTTGTTGTTGTTGTTGTTGCAGAGGGGGCCCTGAGCCCTTTCACTCTATTGCAAAGGGCCCTCTCTTTATCCAACACTCACTGCCCTTAGGGATGTATCCACTCATTTGTGCAATGAATACTCACTGACACTTGCTGTGTGCAAAGCCTCTTCTGGGATGTGGGCACACAGCTGTGAGGAAACGAAGATCCCTGTAAGGCTGGAAATACAGCATAGGTGATAGACCATAAACCAAGACAGTGAGGAGTAAGTTGTGCAGCATTAACAGGACGACAAGGAGCACCAAAGGGGCTGTACAAGGGCAGTTTGCTCTTTCAGCAGAGTGGGGTCAGGGAAGGATCCAGCAGCTGAGACTTGGAGGGCGTCTTGTAGCTCTACAACGCCCTCATCCCAGTTAAGTTCTGCGGCTGCATCTGGATGGGTGGATCCTGTTATTATTTCTGCTTTCATCATGGGGAAACAGCGAATCGAGTTGGGGCAGAACCAGGAACAGACTCAGTACTCCAGGCCATGAGTTCCTGTCTAGTGCGTGTGTGAGTTTGGGTAAATGAGTGTGCAAAAGTTTCTATGTTTGTATGTGTGTCCACCCATGAGTGTGTATAAGTGTGTGAGGGTGTGCACAATCAACCTGCACTTGTGTGTGTCAATGTGTGAGGCTGAATGTGTGGGTGTGTGTGCAAGCATTCTGTGGATGTGTGACTGTGTGAGTTTGGGCATGAGTGTGTGTGCGGATGTGTTCACGTGTGAATGTGTTTCAGTGTTTGTGTGTACATCCCAGTGAGAGTGTGTGTACAGTGTGAGAGTTGTGTGTGTCTGTGAATGAGTGTGTGTGCGTGCTCCTCCCTTTTGTTTCACTACTAGCAGACATGCTGCCCTTGCCCTGGTGGGGAGGAGCCCCCTGAGCATTCTCCTTTCAGGGCAGGTAGCAGAACAAAGCAGAAGTGGGTGCTCAAAGTCCCTGAGTACCCCACAGTCCCTGCGAATACAGGGAGGGCCCCAGCACTGGGTGCAGGTAGCAACTCTGCCTGTTGTTGGGTGTTTCAACCCTCCTGCATGGAGGCAGGGGGTGGGGTCAGCATTCCCACCGCTATCCTAGCAAAGCTGATTCCCTTCCTCACTATCCTCCTGTGTCTGCAGGGTCCTCCTCAGATACCAAAATCTGAGGATGTTCAAGTCTTTTAAATAGAACGATGCAGCGTCTGTATAGAACTCATATATACTCTACATGGGAGAGGACCCTCTAAACAACTTAGAATGTCTTATGCAATCTAAGTGCTATGCGAGAACTTCTCATACTATATCTAAGAACTCAAACAACAAGAAAGGCTCTGCACAGTATTCAGTACAGATGCAATTTCTCTGAATATTTTGATCTATGGTTAGTTGAATCTGAAAATAGAGAACTTGCAGAAATGGGTGGTCAATAGTATTCTGATTCTGCACCCCTCCCTTTTCTAGCCCAGGTACTTTCACTGCTTCTGACTTCATACAGACCTCTCCCCTACTAAAAATTACATTCTGTTATGAGCATTATACTAAAGAGTCATGAAAATAATAATCATGAGCAGAAAACAATAACACCTTTCTAAGCTCTTTTTTATTTTAACTATTTGAGATCAAATTCAGGGGTACTCTATTACTGAGCTATATTGCCAGCCTTTTTTATTTTGAAACAATTTCTTTCTAGTTCACCCAGGCTGGCTTCAGACTTGTCATCCTCCTGCCTCAACCTCCTAATTTGCTGAGCTTACAAGTGTAGGCCACCGTGCCTGGCCTTGTAAACCCTTTATATATAATAACTCACTAGTCCTCATAACAAATCAAAGAGGCACATCATTTTGCAGATAAGGAAACCACAGTACAGTGAGTTATGTGTCTTGTCCAAAGTCATGCAGCTTCTACTTGGTCAAGCCAGAATTAGAAACCAGGAGCCTGGTTCTATAAGACCGCATTCACTCTGACTCCAGGTACCCTGTGATGTCTGAGCCCTCTTCCCAGGGACTGAAGCAAAAAGATGTAGGAGAGGGGAGCCAGAGCTATATATCCACAGATGAGCCGCTGAAGCAGCCTCAATGAAGTCTTAGAGACTTTGTAACCTGGGCATCATAGGAAGAACCACAGGGTGTGTGTTGACCAGTTTTGCTTATGGACCTGGCAAAACAGAAAACATATTTTAAATTGACAAACAATAAATGTCTCTATAGTCAGCCACCATAGCTGCCCATCCTTGGGCTGAAGCAGCAGTAGATAGAAAGCATTTGGGGAGAGCTTGCATCCTTGAACCTATACAAATGTTTCCTTTTGTCATGATTCCATAATTTTTTTTAATGATTCCATAACTGATACAGGGTGATCACTATGTAGTATATGCACTGTTTTAGGTATTATACAGTAACCTAGAAATAAATTACAGAAGGATGTGTGAGGATTATATGCAAATACTACGGCAGTTTACGTAAGGGAACTGAACCTCTAGGAGCAACTGCATCTATGGGATTTATGATGCTTTAATGTATGCATACAATGTGAAATGATTAGTTCCTGTATCCGCTACTCACATGCATCCTTTTAAAGTGGTATTGATATAGGGGGAAATATAGCTCCCAGCCTGCTAGGCATCTGAAACATCAAGTTCATGTTTTGTAACTTCGAGGAACAAATTCTACGAACAACAGAGGTTAAGAGTAGGAAGAATTTATTGTAAGAAGGAAAGCTTTTGTCTAAGAGGGCTGGAAGGGGGCCTGGAAAGCAGGTTGCCTACCAATCCTGCTTCTCAAGGGTGTTTTACTACGTAAAGCCACAAAGTGAGTCAGGTTCAAGGTGGGACAGAACTGCAATCAATCAACAAGACTACAACTATATTTGCTTAGTTAATATTGATCCAGTGGGAAATCATAAGATGGGTATGAGGTGGTGAACCGAGGTTAAACCAGTATGGTCACTTGGGTAACACTGACTAAATGGGGATCAAATTGAGAAGCCAATCACCTAGCAAGTGCTTAAGGGCAGACAAGGACCTTCCTGAAAGAGGTAGGTCAAGGAGGTTTGGTCCTCCACTCCAAGGTGACTGATGTCTAGTTAGAATGTCAGCCACTGCTGTTCATACCTAGGGGAAGTATATGAGTGAGTAATTCCTTTATTCATGAAGTCTGGAATTTAGTGAATACTCCTCCAGCCACAGTTGTCTTCCAAATTGACCTCTCGAGTGCCCAGTCCTGTATGACTGCCTGTAATATTTCTACCCAACTTAGCTATCTATGATAGTTTGCACATTTAAAAATCTATTTCCTTAGCAACTTTTAAACACACATTATATTAATTTTAACTGTCATCACCAGGCAGTGCCTGGATGTCAAAATTTTATTCTTCCTAAGTGAAAGGCTGCATTTTTTGAAAATGCATTTGTAAAGTAAACCAACTCTTTCCCTTTGCATCATCCTGATGTCTTTTATTCTAGTTTCTTAGTGTTTTGATGCTGCTTATGACCCATTAATGTGGTTCCCTGTTTATCTCCATGGCAACAGCCTCCCATGCTTTAGCCTGGGCCAAACTTACTAACGGGAAGTTTCTCAATCCCAGTACAAATGGCAATATATTTGGGTCTGGAGAGTTCTTTTCTACAGGGACAGAGAACTGTCCATATAAGCTAGTAAACTGTTGAGCCTCATCCTAAGACCTCTGCCCACTAGATGGCAGTAGTGTGCACGGTCATGACCACAAAAAAATATCTTCAGACACAGATGTAGCTAGCTGTTCCCGGTACCCAGCACAGAGGTGTGCATTGTGTATCTCTTGCATGAATGAGGCTGAAACGGTCTGCCCTGGTGAGGATACTGGTCCACCGCCTTATTCCCCAAATTAATGACAAGCTCTGAAAGACTTAGGGGATGCTATCCCAAATGCTTTTGCCAAAGCAAACCAAAAGTTCTCCAGCTGCTATCCTCATCATGAAGCCAGGAGAAATACTTTCTCTCAGGTTATTGAAAGGAAAATTTTATAAGGACCCAAGAGTCCCAGTGTTCTGCCACCTCCAGGATAGCCATCAAATCTAATTGCACTTGTGCTACTTTATAAACAAGATAGGGACCTCAGTTCTCTGGTTAGGACAGCCTGCAATCTGCCTTCTTGCAATGGAGAACCAAGATAGCCATAACTGGAAGGTTGGGTAGGGTCATATAAACAGCATTAGTTGCTGGTGACCTTCAGTAGTGAACCACAAGAAATCCAAAGGTCTAGATTCAGGTATATGA
The DNA here is from genome assembly GCA_004027295.1 of Dolichotis patagonum. Taxonomy (NCBI): domain Eukaryota; kingdom Metazoa; phylum Chordata; class Mammalia; order Rodentia; family Caviidae; genus Dolichotis; species Dolichotis patagonum. Next base: position 3,238 of record PVJX010046455.1, on the reverse strand, counting down.
GACTATTTTCTACTGCTATAATAAAGTAGCTAATGCTGGAAATGTATAAATAAATAAGAGAGGTTTATTTAGTTCAGTTTCGAATGTCTAAGATCATGTGGCCCTATCTGTCAGTCCTCCGGTCAAAGCCCCCCCTGGCTGTGTTACAACATGATGAAGAAACACAAAGGGACCCAGCCCTGAGCAAAAGGGGCCTAGTATGTGAGATGGTCTTGCCTTATCCAGACCCCATCAGGAGCTGGTCAATATCCTTTGAGAAGCACACTAGTCTCTTGCAAGGGCAGTGCACCCCTAAAGCCTACCCATCAACCTCTAAGATAGTGGCGCATAAGCACCACCCAGTGGACCAAGCTTGGGGAACAAATCCAAACTGCCTTCAAACCACGGCCCCTGATTTTGCCCTTCAGCCCCTACATTCCCTTGGAAAGCGACTCTGTCACTCTGTGGCAAAGAGAAAACAAATTTGTGAAATTCTCAGCACAACCTTTTGTCCCACTAGAACTACTAAGAAACAGTAACTAAAAGAAAACCTTATTTCTCTATTCACAACACTTCTGACACCAAAGGTAGGGATTTCATAGCAAACAATTCCCAGGCCTCTGCAGAAACTTTTTTCAGTTCTCACACTCAGTAGCACCTAGTGTCAGCACAGACCCCACAGGTGAAGGGCTCAGTCCCATATAAGATTGTCCCAATGTCTGATGTCCATTGCAAGTCCCACTGTACTTCTGATCAGGCTCCTGTGATACTCTCTCCATGATGGATAAGTTTCGGGAACATCTCACAGAACTCAGGGAAATAATTTTCTTTTTACTATGAGTAGACATAACAGGAATAGACAAATGGAAGAGGTGGATAGGGCAAGATAGATAAGAAGGGGTGTGGAGTTTCCACACTTTCTCTGCATATGGGACTGTTTCTGTACCTACATTTGCATCAAGCTAGAGGCTCTCCAGTTGCCATAGTTCAAAATTTTTATAGAGGCTCCCTAATGGGCATAATTGTTTAAAACAATGGCCATAGATAATTCACTCAGTTTCCAGACACTCTCTCCATCTTGGATCATGCTAGGAGATAGATAGAATTTGTGTTCCCAAACCCCTAAACGGGTACCTAACTTGAAACAGCCCAGAGTACCTCAGCAACCAGTCGTCTCACGGGTATAACAATTAAATCCTATACCACTGGAAATTCCAAAGGTCTTAGAACCACTTCTGTCATCAGTCACTGAGAAGGAAGGCCCAATACAGCAGAACCAAGAGTCACTGCTATTTTCAGGTCACTGACAAAATTACACAAGACTGTGGAGCTCTGTGGCAGGAACAGGGGATAGTTATTTTTAAGATATAGTCACTGAAACAAGGGTAGCAGAGTAGTGATGTGCTCAGTGGTAGAGCTCTTCCTTGCATGTACAAGGTCCAGGGTTCCATAGACAGAGACAGAGACAAAGACAGAGACACAGAGAAAGAAAGACAGACAGAGACACAGAGAGAAAACACTAAGAAGCCATACCAAACAAAAAAGTCAAGAGGATGAGAGGATTTACAAGTCTAACACAGAGCAAATTCATGCTCCTGTTGCTGAATTCCCAGTCAAGCATTATAAGAAAGAAAGTTGGGGAGTCATCCTAGAGAATCTACGAGGACAGCAGTATAGGTAAACACCTGAAAGACCTTCCCATATCAAGTCAGATGAGGGGACAAACGGTAGACTAAAGCATACAGGAAAACAATTCACTCCATAGGCGCAAAACGACCAAGGGGTCACAGAGTTGACTATATAAAAAAACTGGAAAACAATGACACAAAAAGATAATTCGGAAACTTGCAATATTACAGGGAAAACAACAACTGCACAAAGCTCCTACAAAACCTCTCCAGGACCCAGCACCATAAATGATGCCATAACAACTATGACTCTGGAACAGAACACTAATGGGCCAGGTCCCACAGCTTCCCCTCTGACGGCTACAAAGGAGAGGCTCTCAACCTTCAGTCCAGTCAATATCTCAACGCCAGGAACCACGCCCACCACAGCTCAGGCCACACTCCACCCATCCAACAGCACACAAGGAGAGAGAGATTCCACGTCCCGGGAATCAACTAGAGAAACTGGGCAGGCTACATCTATCATACACCTTCAACTGTCCAATACAGCCCACAATACCACCGGAACAGGGGCCCCGTCGGTTCCCTGGCAGGACACCCTGTCCACACCGGCACTCACGGCGTCCTCACCGGGAGCGGGCTCACCACCCCACACCATGGCCACGGAGGCCATCGCCCCCCCAGGTTCCGGCACAGGCACAGAGATGGCAACTGTACTAGGGACGCCGACCAAACCCTCTGGAACAACACAACGAGGCACAGCGTCCACAAGGATCCCCAGCACAGCCACCTCGTCTTCCGGGACCGAAGTCACGGCCCTGCCAAGTCGATCCAGCACCAGGCCACAGGGGCCCGAAGGAGCTGGCACCAAGGAGCCAGCTTCCTCCCGGCCACAGACACACTCTGCTGGACTGGCCAGGACGCACACCGCGGCACCCACTGGCTTCTCTTCTAGCCCTCTCTGGACCACAGGCTCCTCTTCCTCCTCGAACGTGCCACCCTCCAGCGTGGACAGAAACAGGCCTGACCTGGGCTCCGGCTCCTCCACTGTCTCGCAGCACCCCGCCACGACTCTGAGGACCCCATCGACTCCCGGCCCCTCCACCTTGTTCAGCTCCACAGGCGGATCTTCCACGACTCCTACGGAGGACACTAACACGAGTGCCCACAGGATGGAGGCACCTCCACAACGCAGCCACTTCCAGTCATCTGGCGCCCACACCGGCATCGGCACAGCCACAGCCACGGCCACGGCCATGCCCTCGGGAATCTCCTACCCCGATATCACCTCCTGGGGCACAGGGGCCCCTCAGAGGCCCACCGCGGCCCAGGGGTCCACTCTCGGACTCACCTCCACCTTCGCCACAGGGCTCGCCTCCTATACCGCGGGCACACCATCCGCCACCGCGGGCACCGCCAGCCACGGGACCGGGCCTGAGCATGGCTCCCCTACCAGCAGCCACCGGGACGAGCCCACCACAGCCCTGGCTCCGGCCAGCGGGACCTCCACGCACGGCCTTGCGGAATCAACCCACACACGGAGGACTCTTCCCCCCCGCACAACTTCGGGCCACCTGAGGGCCACACTGGCGCCCTCTCCGCGGAAAAGCAGCCCTGGCCCCACCCAGGTG
>PVJX010046454.1:0-12294 GCA_004027295.1 Dolichotis patagonum | reverse complement strand
GTAGTTGCCTATACACTTAGACTTGATGCTATCCATCATAACAGATTTAAATAAAATCAGTCAATACAAAGTAGCAATCTAACAAACCAGATTCAAATAAGAGCAGTCATAATAAGACAGTGTAAGTTATAAAGGGCTTCAGATTAAGTTGATAGGAAAATTAGGGATGATTACCATAATATGTCCTCTTATTTTTGGGGTAGCTGACCATGTCCTCAAGTCTAGTGTAAGTAGACAAACTGGAAGAGCATGTAATCCATCCAAGCAGAGTGATGAGAATAATGTAAATTTTAAATCTTGTTACCCCATTCATAATATCCTCTGCCTCCCTTTTTTAGAGAATTCCTCCCCTTTCACTCCCATGGGCTGCACTGCTTGTTTTGGGTCCCACTGCCTTCCTATATAGAGCATCTCAATGGACCCTATATCCTGATCTACTCTGCCTATGTTTCTCTCTGTTAGTATTTCAAGGCCCTCTATACTAGAGATTATAGCCAATCTTCTCTGCCTCATTTCTGCTATTCTATTTTTATGCCATTGATAGTCTATTTTTCTCTTCGACTCCACTGTCCACCTAGTTCACTGAGGCCTCTCTGCCACTGTCCCTGAAATACTCATATTCTTGTTCTCTCTCCCTAGAATGTCCTTCAGTGTTTTTTTGTAGGGTTGGACTGGTGGTCACAAATTCTCCTAGTTCATCTTTGTCATGGAAGCATCTTTTTTCTCCATTAATTTCTAGAGAGAGTTTTGCAGGATACACCAATCTGGGCTGGAGATTGTTCTCCTTCAGGGCTTGAATTACTTTACTCCAAGCTCTTCTTGACCTGATGGTCTGTGTCGAGAAGTCTGCTATGATTTTGATGGGTTTTCCTTTATAGGTGATCTGTTTCTTTTCTCTGATGGCTTTTAATATTCTGTTCTTATACTGAATTTCTGGGATCTTGATTATTATGTGTCTGGGTGTAGCTCTGTTTGGGTTGTAGGTGGCTGGAGTTCTATATGCTTCATACCTCTGCATATCATTTCTTTTTTCTATGCTTGGGAAAATTTTCCTTAATAATTGCTGTGAATAGCTTTTGTAATTCCTCTGGTTTGATTCCTGCTTCTTCATTCACATACTTTATTCTTAAGTTATAGATCCTCTTGTCATCTTCCAGTCTTTGTATCTTTACTGCCTGCTCCCTTGTTATTTTTAAGAGCTCTTCCCTTTCATGATTGCACATTGCAAGCCTGTGTTCAATTTTTGATAGTCTATCTTTGGTTTCTTTCAAGCAATTTTGCCAGCTTTCTATCGAGTCTTTAGTTTCCTGATAATCTCTTTGAATCTGCTTCATGAATTCTAGGTTTTTTCTGAATTCTTCATTAAATTTTTCTCTCCATTTTTGTTCCTCCATTCCTTTGTCTGTGTCTTCTTGAGAGGTGCCCAGCCCTTCTTTTATTAATCTACTTATCTCCTGTTTAATTTGAATTAATATTTCAGTTTTGGTCCCGCTTACGAGGTCTTAAAGATATCTCTTTATGTCCACTAACGCTGTGTGTGATGTTGCATGTTTGCTGCCCTCAATCTCTTTTGTATTTACCTCTCCTGGATCAATGTTCTCAGGGTTGGGGGCTGGGAGTTGTTTCTTATTTCTCCCTTTTGTCATGTTTTTGGTTCCTTCCATACAAGTGTACAGTGTAATGCCCAGACCCATTTCTTGTTGGTTAAGGCTCCTCTAGAGGGTGCAGGCTAGGACCTTTAGCCCTCTTTAATAGGTTATCAGAGATTAGAGTTCACCCACAGGCAGTGTGTACTAGCTCCTCCCCTCTGGACCAGTCAACCTTTGCAGGCCCTCACTACATCAGTGTGCACTGATCTCAGGGAAGTAATATTGAAGCGACTCATTGGGTCCCCACCAGGGGCGCGGCGTAGTCCAAGCAGATTCCACCAATCCGCTCAGCGAGGGGAGCAACCAGCTGAATCCACTTCCTTATGGAGTTAGGACTGTCCTGCCCAAATCCAACATGTCTTCCAGTTGGTTTCCCCTTTCCCATGGGAGGGTCTTATTCCCATCACTCACCGTGTGTTGATGCCGGTCCCCGCAAACTGCAGGGCTCCCAGAACTCTGACTTCAGCTTGGCTGCAGTGGGAATTCATGGTGCCTCTGGGTGGGTCAAATGCAGGGCCGGTCCGGGCGAGCTGCACACAGGGCTGTTCAGCTCTGCGCTCCGGCAGCTCAAGCCAGTCACTTTGGTGCAGATCGCTTGTTCAGGTCGGGCAGGAATTCAGGCAGCTTGAGGAGGGCACTGTGCTCACTGATCTTATCTTCACTAAATGTAGCCCCAGGACCTCATATTCAAGCTGTTTTTTGCACTTTAGTTTTTTCCTGGGTTGTGAGAGTCCATCTCTATCTGTTTGGGTCTCTCCAGGGTGTTTTATTCTGGCATTTGAGCTGTCTCTCTCAGAGAGGGTCTCTCTCCTGCTACCTACCAGTCCGCCATCTTGTCTTCCTCCTCATCACAATAGCCATTCTCACTGGGTCAAGAAGATACCTCATTGTAGTTTGAAATTTGATTTCCTTGAAGTCTAATTATATCAAAATTTTTCTTCTGTTTGTTGGCTATTTATATTTCTTCTTGTGAGGACTCCTTGTTCAGATTCTTTGCCCATTTTAACTGAATTATTCACATATCTGCTTCATTTAATTTTTTGAGTTTCTTATATATTCTGGATTTTAATCCTTTGTCTGATAAGTAGTTGAAAAATATTCTCTCCCATAATGAATGTGTAACTTTCATGCTGGTGATTGTTGCCTTTGCTGTGTAAGAAGCTTCTTAATTTAATATAACCTTGTTTTATATTTGTTTTTATTTCCAGTGCTTTAGGGGATACATCCAAAATCATTTCCTATTGTGGTGTCTGAAAGTGTTTATATTTTTCCCCTAGAAGTTTAATAGTTTCAATATTACATTTAAGTTTGGATCCACTTTGAGTTGGTTATTTTATGGAGTAAGAGACAGAGGTCATTTCAATTTTCTGTATAAAGATATCTAATTTTCTGAGCCTTATATATTAAACAGATTATCTTTCTTTATTGTATGTTTTTAGTACTTTTGTTAAGAATAGTCAGCTATAAATCGGTGGGTTTATTTCTGGCATCTTTATTATATACCATCAGTCTATTTTTATAGCAATACCATTCTGTTTGGGTTGTTATAGCTCTGTAGTATATCTTGAAATCTGGTATTGTGATACTTCTAGCATTTTTCTTTTCATTCAAGATTCTTTTGGCTATATGCCTCTATGAATTTTAGAATCACTTTCTCAAGTTTTGTGTAGGATGGTATTTGCATTCTGATGGAGATTACATTGACTATACAAGTTGCTTTGAGTAGTGTAGACATATATTAGTTCTCATAATCCATGAACATGAGAAGCATTTTCAATTTTTGTGCATCCTAACTTCCTTCACCAGTGTTTTGTAATTTTAATTGTAAGTCATTTGCTTCCTTGATTAATTATATTCCCAGGTACTTTATTTTTAAAGGTAATGCTAATGGGATTGCTCTTGTGCTGTCTTTTTCAGCAAGTTCATTACTGGTGAATAAAAATGATACTGATTTTTCTATGTTGGTTCTGTATCCAGCATTTTTACTGAATCTGTTTCTCAGTTCTTACAGTTTCTGGTAGAGCCTTTAGATTTTTCAACATGTTGCAGAATGCCATTTGCAAACAGGGATATTTTTTACTTTCTTTTTTTCTATTTGTATGCTTTTTATGTTTTCTTTTGCTTAATTGCTCTAGCTAAGACTTCCAGTGTCACATTGAAAATGAGCAGGGACAGTGAGCATTTGTATCTCATTCCATTTCTAAAGAAAAATGATTTCATCCTTTTCCACTCAGTATGGTCTTGACTGTGTATTTGTTATATACAGCTTTTACATGTTCAGGTGTAATACTTCTATACCTAAGTTGTTCAGAGTTTTCATCATGAATATATGTTCAATTGTACTGAATACTTTTCTGCATCTATTGAGACAGTCATATGATTTTTATCCTACATTCTGTTCATATGCTCTATTGCATTTATTATGTTGAGTGTTTTAAATCATCCTTGCATTCCTGGCATAACTACTAACTTGATCATGGTGATTGATCTATGTTATGTGCTCTTGGATTTGATTTGTTAGTAATTTGTTAAGAATTTTTGCACCTGTTTTTTTTCAGGAAGATAGCTTTATTTTTTATCTTTTCCTCTGGTTTTGGTATTAGTCCAGTGCTGACCTATGATGAATTTAGAAATGTTATCTCCTGACTGCCTGACTTGGTAGACTTTCCTCCAAAGAAACCATCATGAATTCCACTAATAAAATGTTTTCCAAGGTAATCTTAACTTAGAGACCACAATTAAAACTATTCATTTTATCATCAAGTTGGACAAAAACCTTAGACATTTTAGTATGTTTGAATTTTTATCTATTGACTTAGCAAAAATATCTAATATTTAGATTTATATTATGAATTCTGACAACTTTGAACAGACCCTTACATGCAAGGAAAGAGGATTGTATCAAGCTAAGAGACACACTGACTTTTGCTCTTAGCAAATTTCACTTGGAATAAAGAAAAGATCTTTTGGGGAAAAGGCCTATAATTATAAAATAAACCAAGTTGTTGGACTCAGTATGTTTCTCTGTACTGAAAGCAATAAAGAAATTGAAATTGTTTATTAAAAACAAAAATAATTCATTGATAGGAAATTCTAAAATTTGGAAAAATCTAATACAACTAAAATGTTCAATCACCTACTGTGATTGTTATCTCAAAAAGAACAATAGTTCAAGAAATAAAAAAGAAACAAAGAAAAAGAGACAAGATGAAAAAAAGAGGAAGGAAGAGATTAAAGAAAGTGAGGAGGAGAGGAAGAAGTCAGGGAAATGAAGGAAATGTTATAGATGGGGAGCCAAATATATAGGGAACAGGAGTAAGAAAGAAGAGAGAAAAAAAGAGAAAGTGAAAATTTAAAAGTAAGTGTTGCTTATTCACTTTTATTCTTTTTCTTTAATTAACCTTTAGTTAGTCTTGATTGGATAGTCACTACACTATGTAATGAAGCACATTATTATTTTTCATAGCTAAGGACATAAACTGTGGAGGTCAGAAACTTTTTACTTTTGCTTGCCTGTTTACTCTCTGGCACCTAGAATAGCATCAGGCATATATACAGCATTCAATATGTTTGTTCCATACATAAATTTTCAGGATATATCTCTTAAAAGTCAATTAGGTGACTAATCTACTTCTTATATTGAATAAGTTAGCAATATGCACGCTGATTACATTGACAGCATGGAAGTTATAGGCAAGTGCATTTCAGTGGAATGCCTACCATACCAACCTTGGAGATATTTCAAACAACAAATTAACAAAATATTTTTCAGTTGGATCTATATACAGTTTGTTCCTACTTATACCCAGAAAATCTCTGCCAACAAGGAAACTGTTCTTGATATCAAAATTAAGCAGAATTTGAAAGAAAGCTTGATCATTTTTCATGTGAAATATTTCTAGTAACACATCAAAAGAGAGAGTAAATATGGCTCTTGGTGTCTTCCGCTTTTCTACTTCATCTTGGAAAATGTCACATTATAATGTGAATGCAGTCAAAACTACCCCAAATTGATAAGCAATAAAATCATCATTTTTTTAGCTCTTATAGATAGCAGATATTTTATATGTGATGAAGTGAATTCCTTTACCTCTCATAACAACCCTCTGAGGTAAACACAACTTGATTTCTTTGTAAATCTTTTCCTTAGTCTTCTGCTTTTTTCTCACCACTGGAAAGTTAGTAGACTGACATGCTGCCACTTTTAGTAAACAAAGTTTCAGAAAAATAACATGCCCAATTATGCATTGTGCATGGCTGCTTTGACGTTAAAAAATAGTTGTAATGGAGATTGGAAAACAGCCTCAAAATACAATAGAAGGAATAAGTTCTGCTGTTCTGCATCATAGTGGGATGACTATAACTCATAGTAACATTTTATATTCATGAAGATACAGAAGAAAAGAATTCAAAGGCTTCAAACATTAAAAAAATGATAGAGGAAAATGCTAATTACCTTAACCTGATCGGTACATGGTTTAAGCATGTAGTGAAATATCATAGTATATACTATTAATGTGCATGTTATCACATGTTGTTAAAATAAAACAAAATAAATAAGAGTAAGTGTGTGTCAAAGAGGCCATATGGCTCATACAGGTAAAAATATTTACTGGCTAGCAACTTGCAGAAAAACATTTGCCAATCCTTTCCTGGTAGAGTCCACACAGGAATTTTGGGAACTCTTCTTCTTTTTCAACTCTACAAGTTTAGTCTCCACTTCTGAATTTTATGTCGTAACTAAGGGTACAGACTTCAGAACAAGACTGCCAAGGTATAAACTACCTTTGTTTGATAAACTTACTAAACTCTGGAATTATTTTGTCTTGTCTACTGCTCTCATTTCAGCTGTACTATTGTTACTTTTTACTACTCTTCACTTCCATCTCTGTCAATTGATGCCATGATGGAGCTTCTGCCGTCTTTCCACACAACGCAGGAACCATAGACTTATATTAAGCTTCCCAACTTTGTTCTTTATAGAAGTACCTCTAATGAGCCAACATCCTTTGCAGATAATGTATCCAAGGAAGATAGGGAAGGAAATTAGACTTTCTTCTCCAGAGGAGTTTCCGGGAGTTCCACCCTCCTCCTCCTCTTCCTCCTCCTCATCCTCCTCCCTCTCCTCCTCCTCCTCCTAGCTTCCCTCTACCAGGAAACTTGCTCTTCCCCTTCCACTGCTCACAATTCCACACTCAAATCATAAAGAGAGAATACTGATGACCAAGTATGTACCCAAGTGAAACATCATAATGGGGTGGATATTAGAGGTGAGGATACTCATATTCTAGTTCCAGGTCTATCAAAATTTTTCCTGACCTTAATTTCTCTCTTTAATCTTTCTATATTTTTCTATCTCCATCTCTAAAATCAGGCATATAAGATAATCTCTAAGGTCTCTTTTTGCTGTAGAATTTTTATGAGGCTCTATAACCCTCAGCCAACTATAAGGGACACTTCAAACATGCCCAAATAACATTGATTCAAGCAGAACTGAAATTGTCACAAATCATCAACTGGCTGGACAATCTAACAGATAGCTTTTGTCTCAGGGAAAGGGATTAACGGGCCACTTCCTCAGAGGGTCCTTTATACCAAACAGGTTCAAAGATTGTATAGAATTGAAACAAATAGATTGCATAGCTTTTTTTTATATCTAGGTCAATTGTTTCTTGCAAAGAAAAAGAGATGACTTACTTTCCTTAGCAATAATTTCTACATTTCAAGCTGTATTTTAACATAAGCCTCTAGGCTCATTGTGGAAGAAATACACAGGAGCTTTAGTGTCATATTTATTCAATACTTTCAAAGCAATAGCTTCAGTAAAAAAAGGATATCCAAGAACCGAATTTGGGGGCAAAGATTAAACGCTATTCATTCATATTACAAAAAGGCAAAAAGATGACATGATGATTTGATAAACAAAAATAAGAAATGGTACAAGTTTGAATTTCAAATTTTTCTTGAACTGTTCTGTATGGTTTTCACTTTTAACCCTATTTCAAAAGGAAAAGATGAAAAGTATTAAGTTCAATTTGTAAGAAGACATTCCTCAACTTCCATTCCCAATTTAGGAACTGATTAGTGACAGCTGTTTGGGCCCTAATAATTCAGGATATCTGGGAACACAGATATAAAAAAAGAGATAAACCACACTCAAAAAGTTGTGTTTAGTTTTTGTAATTTATATGATCTAATAAAAGAATCCCTATAAATTGATTTCTAAAGCTTTTACAGAAGAGGATGGGGAGAGTCAACAAAAGAGGTGAAAAATGGAGGAAAAGGCTTGTTTACATCTTGAACAGGGGAAAAGACTTTCATTAAAACGGTATGCTTACTATTCAAAGAGTCTCCGAAAGGACTGCTAATGTCCAAAACTGAAGGATGACCTGTTTACAAGCCCAGGCTCTCTAGCGTATAAAACTTCACTGAATAGATTCTATTGCTTCCAGCCTGCTGGGCTTTGTCATATACTCTCAAAGTTAAAATTTATAAGGCTTAAAATTTAAAAGTTTTTAAAAATTCAATACAGAATCAAAAATTTACCAATAATAACAATATATTTTTATAGCATAACGATGAGTCACATCCTCTAAGAAAGTCTTTTAGATTTGGCCTTAGTCCACTGGCAAAGCCTTTTCCTTGCGATGCCATTGATTGTACCCTCCTGTACATATAAACACATAAATCTCTCAATCCCACACTCCTTCAACAGTGTCCCATTGACAGAGTGTACACTAATTTGTAGCAGAAGTAAATTGTATACCTTGCTCAAGGGAAAAGGGGAAAATAAAGAGAAAAAAATGAAACAAAGCTTTTGCCCTCTGGGAAGAAAGTGTAGCAGTTAGTAGCAAAGAAAGAGCCTCTCCAAGATTTGGTGTCCCAACTCTGAAATATAGCAACATAAGGTAGAGAAGAAAGAGGAAGATGGGTTCTCAGGACCCAGGGAGCATCTGCAACAAGAACTGAAGCCAACAGAGAGAACTCCAAGAGAAACTTCAGTGAAGAAAAAGAAAGAAGTAAGTGGTGCTTTCTTCCTGAACCCAGACACAATGCATAGGCGGGGTGGCTTGAAACTGCAGATTCACAGGGACTGCTGGTGACACCACTGGCTGGCAACCCCAGAGACCTCTAAGGAGAAACACACAGTGGAGCAGTGTGGCAGACACAGCAGACTGCAGTGGCTGGTGAGTTGTCTGTCACCTGTCCTGCAAGAGAGAGGAATTAGTCAAGAATAATCTTGAAAATGGACCAACTGAGCTGACAGACCTGAGCAGCTGCTGGCTTTACTTAGTGGCTCCTGACTAAGGTCAAGCCTGCAAGCAACATGGAAACTGCTGCAGGTAGGGTGGGTCTCATGCAGCTTTAGAGACAGAGGCCAGTCTGAACTTCCATTGAAATAAGGGTGTAGGCTTGCTGGAATAATTCTCACCCCACTACCCAACTGAGGAGCTAGTGCTGGCTTCCTGGGATTAACTGACATGGACCTGGACTCTGTCAACCCCTGTTATCTACCAGTGAAGCAGAGATACACCATGAATTGAAGATGACTTTTTCATTTTTTAAATTTTCATTTCTTCATTTTCTTTCTCTCTTTTTGTTTTATTTGTATTTCTTCTTCATTTTTTGTTCTCTTTACCTGAGTATGAACATGGTTTCTAATTTTGTTGGTGGTGGTGGCAATCTATTCTGTTCTTGCTTATATTTCTTCCTTGTCTCTTCCCCTCCAGTCCTATGCACCAGTTTTCCAAAGTTTGTATGATCCACCTTTACCCTCCATCCTTGCTTCTAATCTCTTCCTTTTCTTCTGTTCCTCTATTTTTCCCCAACTGCTTTTAAATTTTCTCTTCTGAGGATAAAATTGCCATTTTGAAGATTTATTTACTGAATACAATTTTCTGGTTTGTTTTAGATTTTGTTAAATAACCACTAATCTATTTTATATGGTGAAAAGTGGCAAATTAACAGTTACCTCAGTTTGTTGTTTTTTAGACTGTGTTTGATGGTATTGTTATTGCTGATTGTACCACTCAAGCAAAAGTGACATAAGAAGACTGAGACTGTGTAATGGTTATACACAGTACTATGTTCCAGTGCCAAAGAACCAGGAGCTAGGCCAACTAGGCAGCAACTTCTGACCCCCAATAAATTTAAGAAGTAGGACCTTGCAACTGACCCCAAACCCAAAACCCAGATACACTTTAAGAAACCTCTGAGAAGTGGTCATTTTCTAAAGATTCTAAATACTGGCAATAATGCTACTCACTACAGGCAACATATAAGCATCAACACAAAAATTAGATTTAAAAAAATAAAACATGAGAAGATACTTAAGTAAGAAGCCACTCCAGTTATCCAGCACACAAGTGGAAACCAAAGGGAAATGAGGTGGAAGGATTTGAAAACCACCCACCAGGACTCTGTAAAGTGGTAAGAACAAAGCAAATGACAAGGCTCTAGAAAAAATCAAATCAGAAAAAAAGTTCTTAGATAACTGCAGAGATGGTGTCCACAATGAAAGATGTATCTAGTAATGCTAGAGCAGATACAGACCAAAAAAGGGGACCTTAAAAAAATGTTGGAAGAATGTGTATTCTGTATGAGGGGAACACTCAGTAGACATCTACTAAGTCCATTTGGTCAAAAGTTTAGTTAAGATCTTGTATTTCATTGTTGACATTTTGTCTATTTGATCTGTCTCTTTTTGACAGTGGAGTATAATCATAATGATATTATTGCTTATTTTATTTTTCATTTTTGTTAGTATTTGTTTTATATTGTTGGATACATGGATATATATATATATATATATATATATATATATATATGAATGTTATCTCTTCTTTATTCCCTTTATAAGGTTGTAATGACCTTCTTTTTCTCTCACTGAGAAATTATGGAAACAATATTTTTCACAATAGCATCCAAAACAATGAAATACCTAGGTATCAATCTAATGAAGGATGTAAAAAATTTCTGCATTAAAAACATGAGCTTGAAGAGGATATCAGAAAATGGAAAAAATCCTTTGCTCTCATAATGAAAATGACTCCCAAAATTGCTATGCAGATTTGATACAATCATGATTAAAATTCCAACATCATATCTCACAAAATGAGAGAAAACAATTGTAAAATTCATTTGGAACCAGAAGAGACCTTGAATAGCAAAGGCGATTCTGGACAACAAAGGCAAGACAGGGAGTATCACAGTCCCTCACTTTAAATTATACTACAAAGCTACTGGGACAAAATAGCATGGTACTGACAAAAATCACCAGGATCAAAGGAATAGATTAAAAGATACAGAAAACAACCCAGACTTATTTTCCCACCTTATCTTTGACAAACATGCCAAATGCATTCACTGGAAGAAAAATAACCTTTCAATAAATGGTGCTGGAAAAACTGGCTTTCCACTTGCAAAGAATAAAACTAAACTCACATCTTTTACCATGCACTAAACTAAAATCAAAATGGAGCAAAAATCTCAACATTAAAACAGAAACATTAAATCTCCTGAAAGACAGAACAGGTAGGACTCTTAAAAACATTGACGTATGCAAAGACATTATGAAAAAATCACAGAGGAACTATCACAAAGAATTAACAACTAGGATATCATCTATTTAACAATCTTTTGCACAACAAGAAAAACCACCAACAGAGTCAAGAGACAACTCACAATGTGGAAAAAAATATTTTTCCAGCTGTTCCTCAGACAGAGAACTACCATCTAGAATATATAAAGAGCTCAAAAAAAAAAAAAAAACCAGAATCCCAAATTTAAAGACCCAATCCAAAATGGGCATCTGAAATGAATAGATACCTCTCAGATGAAGAAGTAGAAACAGTAAGTAAATATATAAAAAATGTTTAACATCATTGGTCATTCGATAAATGCAAATTCAAACAACCCTGAGATTCCATCTTACCCCTGAAAGAATGGGCATTATCAAGACATCAATCAGTAACAAATGCTGGTGGAGAATGTGGGGTAAAAGAAACTTTTATCCACTGTTGGTGGGAGTGTAGACTGGTACAACCACTGTGGAAATCAGTGTGGAGCTTCTTCAAAAAACTAAAACTAGAAGTTCCATTTGACCCAGCTATTTCTCTTCTTGGTATTTTCCCACTTAAAATTAAAAGCACCATACTCCAGTAATATATCCACACCCATGTTTATATCAGCACAGTTTTAATAGCTAAATCTTGGAAACATCCCAAATGCCTATCAACTGATGAATGGATTAAAAAGATGTGGATTTTTTATACATTTCAGTACTACTCCACCATAAAGAGTGATAAACTTGAGACATTTTTAGCTAAATCGATGCACCTTGAGGTTATACTCTTAAGTGAAATAAATTGGAAATGCACATGTAAATACTAGATTACTTCTCTATTGTGAGAAACCAAAACTATAAATAAGGACCAAAATATATAATAGAAATATGATGATAAAAGGAGAAAAGAATGCAAGCAAAGCTTTTGGACATGGGGAAAGGAAGAGGGGTTGAAGGAAGGGTAGTTGAATGTACAAAGACTCAAATTATGTCATGTACAGGTACTAATTCCTGATAATGAATGTGATCAGTATGTATCCCTAAAATGTATCAATAAACTGACTTATTTTTTTTAAGCAA
>PVJX010046453.1:0-12278 GCA_004027295.1 Dolichotis patagonum | reverse complement strand
ATATGATAAGTCTGTGTTTATTTGTTGGGCAAAGTCCCAAATTGTTTTCCAAGTGGCTGTAGCATTTTATATACTCATCAGCAATATATAAGGATAAGACAGTGATTTTGCAGTTTTTTCCTCTTACAGGATTCTAAAGGTTTGTGGAAAAGTGAGACTGCACCAGGCAATTCATTCTAATACTTACTTAGGGAACCTATTTTTTCTTCTAAGACTACAACATTGCTGTTTAATGAGCAGATGCTACTACCTAATTAAGGAAGATTATTAATTTTTTATTTGATTTATTATAATCTTTACTAATTACAGACAAATTTTTACTTACCTTGCTTTTTGTATGTGGCCTAGAAAAATAAATTTCTTGTCTTTTTAAAATTCACGTTCCTCACTGTTTTGTTAGTGATTTATTATCTGATTCTAGTCCATCAATATCTGTTTAAAAAACAAGTTCATATAAACATTTCAACACATTTTTGTTATGACACAAATCTATCATCCCTAAAAACATTTAGTTCAAGGTATAAAATAACTAACTTAAATGTTTAGTCTTTTCAATTCAAATGTATTTCTTATTTATATCTAATCTGAACACAAATATTATTTACTGTTTGCAGTGTGGAACTCAACTAGACTTTTTTCCCAACCTTTGAAGTTTGATAAATTGAGTCTACAGAAAAAAGTGACAATGGGCAGAATAGAAGGAAAGACACACACATTAACTGACATGCAAGCATGTGAGGATCACACCAATAAGAAACCCCACGAAAAGTCATGTGATTGAAGCTAAATTATATTCTTAATTGGGGAGAGGAAAAGGATCTGGGGCTATTTTAAAGGAGGAGGAAATGACATTTAGGGGACATAACGGGCCCAAAGAGTAAAAAAATAAACTGCAACAAAGTTGACTGGGTTCTAGGTGGGATGTCTACTTTATTGTTGCTTCTTGCTAGTTAATGTTTCCAAGAATGTGGACATTAGCTCCACCAGGGACTTCAGAGAAAGCCCCTTCCTGGGCTTTCAGGAGGGTAAGACGGATAAGAGATGGTGCTGAAGAGGGAGGCTTAAGACAGATCTTGGTTCTTTAGTTCAAAGCCTTCAGCAGTGAAAACATCACACTTTACAGTACGGTGTTCTGAGCCACGACACAAACACGCTCTGTAGTTTTATATGATAAACCTATATAGAAGACAAATAGAATTTGTTTTTAAAAAAACTACATTTCTTTATTGTCTTTCCTTAAATGTTTTATGATCTTGCTAATTCTTTTTTGTTGAGGATTTCAACTATCATTTTTTCTTCAGTCTTCACATTTATGAATAAGTTACGGTTCCCGCTGATCTACATAGACCTTGGAGCTGCATCCGTAATGAGTCGTGAGCTCTCTGTTCTCCAGTTAATGTCACCTCTGCCTCTGGAAACCAAGGCTTCTATGATGTGACCTGAAGGACAATGCTTGATTTCAGGTTTTCCTTTGGTTCCTTTCATCTCTGCTTGCTGACCCTGGAATATGCAGATGGTAAACTGCTTTTGGTAATCTGGCCCCCTGAGCCAGACCTTGGTTGTCATACTATATTATAACTGATATTTCAAATACTTTTTTCCTATACAAGGAGTATTTTCTTCCCAGTGATCCCTCTAAGATATTCATGTCTAACTAAAAATACTGCTGAATCCTTTTCTCAAGTAGAGTTTCAAGGTTAACATGAAAACTGTTATCTCTTGCTTGTGCTGCAGAAAAATCTGTTTTATCTTTGCAACAATCCTTTTATTTAAAAAGCATGGCACTTCCTCTGCTGCGCTAGTGTCTTCTCACTAGCAGGCAGATTATACTTTGATGGCATGAAAAGAGGTTACGATTATTCCTGTGCCAGTGTGCGTTTATTTCTATCTAGAGTTATAAACAATTAATTTATGGTAATCAATTGTGACAACAAAAAGGATTTCGACCTCTCTGGCTTATGTTTCCAATAACAGAGAAACACAAGTAATTTTGATAATGTCTTATGTGTCTAGAGAACTAATTTTCCTATTACGGCTTTATAACAAGAATTTATCACTAAACAGAGGGAAAAACACTGGCAGGCAATGTTGTATACCACATTCATTTCAAGTGGAATGTCAAAAATTTATAGATGGTCACTTAAGCCTTGACAGATACCATAAAAATTAAAGAGTAGAAATTGGAGCATAAGAGATTATGCTCATTTTTCCGCTTCCTCAAAGTAAGAAGGACAAATATAAATAGGACTATTGGCTTAATGAGACTCCCACCTGCGTTTCTTCATAACCAACAATGGATATGATGGAAATCTTCAATTTTTTTCAAATGCAATAATTCTCCTAACTCTAGTGTTGGAAAAATAAAACCTCTGAGTGTACAAATACAAGGAAAATATACATGCAAACTCACACTTGTATACAGTCACTCATCAAATATTTGAAAAATTATTTTTTCAGTTCTCTTCCTATATCTCCACGTGTATCTTTCTTCTTTGAAAAGATTACAAGTAGAAAGGAAAAGCACCATAAAGACGATTGAAACTGTGTTTTATGGCTATTGTCTTAAGTTGTAGGACACATCTTTAAGGCTGCCATGAATGCCTGTTTTTAACTCAAACGAAACTTAGCCCGTCACATAGAGACGCAGAGACAATACGGGGTGTGTGCGCTGGTGTGCACCCCGGCCTCATTATAACATGGCCTGGGGCTCAGAGCTAAACATTGTTTTCTAGAACATAATGAGCTGTGTACTGTAATGAAGGTGTTTGAAATTGATTTGACTATTATTTTGTCTAAAAAGTCACAGATCAAAGACTCTGGCAAGCCTGCAGACGCTCGGGCATTCACCGACAAGGCCACGATGTGACCGTTGAGAGGCGAGCAGAGAGGTGTGGTGGCTTAAGCAGAGCCAAGAAATCTACCAAGCCATTATGTGATCATTTGTGTTGTGAGTCACTGAACGTCACTCATAAACGGCCATCTGGCACTAGACGATTTTGAGGATTATTTTGAAGAATATTACAAAACTTGATTTAATTGCCCTCTCAATTCTTAATATTTTTACTTTACTCTTTCATTGCAGTCATGGACACCCTCCCCCAAGTTCATTTGTAAAATGAATTTTACTGAATGCCATTTAATCTTATTGCCATAGTTACAAACCAAGAAATGGAAGACTGCTAGGCAGAGCTGAAAATAGCTGACTGGGTACCAGCAAAAGGACTAATTCTTATGCAAAGCTCTACATGCACATACAGTCTGGATTCAAAGAACAATAGAAAGTTTGATCCTTGAAAACACGACCTCCTGATGCCTTTTCACTCTCCAATGCAGACAGACATAGGTCTGAATGAAATCTGTAAAAAACTCAAGATGAGGTTTTCCTTTGCAACCTGCTGTTTTAACTTCTATGTCATTGTTGAGTGAGTTCACAGTCTGGACATTTTCACATGCAATTCTGGATTTTATAGTCACTTGCAAATTACAAAGAAATCATGCAGCATTTGAAGCTTAGAAAGGCTTAAATCATCTCTGGGCATTATTACTTACAATTAACACGTCTATCTAAACTCTCACATCATGAAGCAAACCCATAATGTATGTCAACACATGAATTCCATGGGAGAAGTCCAGGATATGGTATTTGAAAAACACTGAGGTGCTGAACACCTAGATGTCCACATTTCTAGGTACACAGGTATATGCATATCTACAGGACAGAGAGAATGTGAAAACAATAAAATATAAATCAATGTAATTGAAATGCATTTTTAAGAGACTTGTTTGACTTTCTGAAACAATCAATTGATTTGATTTTTTAAAGGCAGGGTCTCACTAAATTGTCCAACCTGGCCTCAAACTCACAATCTTCTTCTTGCCTTATCCTCTGGAGAAACTGGGATTACAGGTGTGCGCTACCATGGCTGCATCAGCTATCGATTTTTAAGATTTATCTCAACACCAAAGTCCCTATAATCTAATATGAAATGTACTAGAAACCTATTCTATGTGCTAATGATTTATCCACATCAGTTTGGATTATTCTTGGCCCATAAAAAACAGTCAAATCAATTTCTTTTGACACTTGTTTCATTTTCTTGGGGCTCTATTTTTCTCACCTACAGGAGAGGATTAGAACCTTGAGCTCAGGCAGAAATTCTGACTTAATTATTCTTAATTTTTACTAATTCAGCCTGCAGTTTGTTTGATTTAATTTGTTTTTTTCATGGCTTCGGCATATTTGAATGTAATTTTATGGTATTTGATCAACAATTTGGAGGAAACAAACATAGTCACCTAAAGATTCTCAGTAAATAGGAAACCTTGCACGTATGTGTCGGTCAGCACAATGGCACCTCTGTCCTTGCCAGGGCAGGGAGCCAATTGGTCAGGGGCTGCATCACCATAGCCATATATGCCTGCTGGCTGCACTTTCTTGCTTTCATATGCAAAAATCTCGGGAGACTGTGGGAGCCCTGGGGAACTGCTTGTTGAATGTGGTGGGGAGACAGAACCCATGGTATTCTTATTCTATAAAAATACTATGTGAGCAGACTGGCCAAACGAGGGTAAGATAAGGGTATTCTAAGTGCATGTTTTACACAGCATATTCTAAGGGACTTTCTTTTATTTTTAAAAGCATGGGAAACTTTGGGTGAATCAAAGGAATAGGCTGTATTATTTGCAAGAGTTCTCTTTAAAGTGGCAAGCCCCTCAAACCAAAGTCCCCAAAGTGGAATACAGACATCTGCTGGTATTTGCAGCGTGACTTTCAGCGTCCTGATTCCGTTTATGAAAGAAAGTGAGGGGCAGTGATAATTGACACACCACGATTTTACCATGCCTGTCCTTATTTTCAGCCCTTTTTGATTCTCTCAAGCCCCACTCACACACACTTGCATATCCCACTCTATTAGAAATCCCAGATTCAGGGCCAGGGATTTAGCTCAGCGGCATAAGCGCCTACCTGGCAAATGTAAGGTTACGAGTTCTATCCCCGGTACCAAAAAGAAAACAAAAGAAATCCCAGATTCAAACAGAGCTGCAATTTGACTGATGCAGACACTTAGTTTCACCTAAGCTGGCAGTTTAGATTCTGTCGCGGGTAGGGGTGCGGCTCAGCGGAAGAGACTGTGCTGCCGGCTCTGAGCTGATCCCAGCACTAAGGGTCTTAACCAGACCTAAGCTCCCTGCTCCCCGACAGAATCTGCTATGGTGCTATCCAGGTTGCTGTGGCGCCTTTTGCTGAGGCCTGAATCACTGAAGGTCTTGTTTTTGCTACCTAGGAACCACCTGGAACCACACACGCGCACGCCCAGGATTGAACACAGTATGGAGTCTCTGGGCCTAAGAATTCCTGCGCACAAATCCGTTAGTTCAGTAAACCACTCGGCCCACATGTGGGAGCACTCAGGTATTTATTAGAAGACAGTAATGGTAATTTTGCTTATCTTTTTTTTGCAACAATTGTGAATAAAATCTTATTAGCAATTTACTTAAATCAAATGACATTCATCATGTACAGTACTATGTACACTATAAAACATTTAGTAAACTTAACTGAAACTGGTATTCTTTCAAATGCACATTATTATTCAGAGCACCTGGAGCCTAGTAAATTTCTGATCATGTTGGGAACACACATACTGAGTAGCTTATGCTCTCTCCTATAACGAAGTATCAAACATATAGTGGGCATGGCTTATTAAAAGCAATAAAAATGTAAATGACCTGTGGTGAGTGATGAAAAATAAAATGTGAGGGTTAAGTGAATCCCCCAAATATCCATGAAAGGAACAGAAGGTGATGAGAACAGATAATTTGACCCTAACTTGGAAAAGCAGAGCAGTCTGACCTTGGAGGCTCCGACCACTGCCTGCTCTCAGCTCTCGCATGGCAGGAGCAGAGACGCTGGGACTCCCAGAGGGAGATGGGTCCTGCTCAAAATGTAAACGAAGATGCCTGCTTCTCCCTGTTACCCCTCTTCCCCAGAGCCACTTCCAGGATTTATAGAGAATTTCTATAAACTGTTACTTCATGTTCTTTGATCAAACTATTATGGGGAGAGTCATATAAGAACTTTAGTACTTAGAGAAGGGGGCTTTGTAACTAATGGGGTCTATGCTACTTAAGTTTGGAATATACACATTTCAAATTCATGCATTTAGTAGCAGTTTCTTATAAACAAAAAGTGTTTTTTTTATATTTATCTCTAATTCTATCTCTATCTATCTGTTTATCTAATCTCTCTATCATCTTTTCCAAAGTAGAAAACTCTTCACTTCCTATGGAAAGGAAGGATTGCTTACTATAAAAGAGAATGCTCTTTATGTTGTGCTCCAAATAAAGCCAAACTACCAGTATTTTCGAAGGAGAAAAAGACATTGCTGCTTAACGAAGTTAGCAATATTTAAAAATGTGAAACACACGCAGACCATCAAAACCATGGTTTGAGTGAATGTGTGAAGGAGGAGGATGAATCGTGCCCCTTCCTTCCCGCCTGGCCTTTCCCATCTCCTTCATAGACATTAAGAATAAGATTGGGCTCAGCTGTGTGTTTTAGAGAGTCAATATACAAATGATTCAATGAAGATTCAATCATAGTTCCCAGGCCTGGCGCATACAAATTATTAAGGGAATAATTTTGAGCGTTGAATAAATAAAAGGTAGGTAAAGGACACACATACGTATTAAGGGCCTTTGCAGATGCTGAACTGTCCATCTTGGGGCTGAAGTCCCAGTTCTGAATATCTATCAGACATGTGTTAGATTTTTTTTGGGGGGGGACTGGGGATCGAACTCACGACTGCATGCTTGCAAGGTAGGCGCTTATGCCACTGAGCTAAATCCCCAGCCCCATGTGTTAGATTTCAACGTATTTTGGAAAAGGCAAACTTCATAATAAGGTAAAAGCTGGTTTTAATTACTTTAGTTATTTAATATTTATCAAAGCCTTTACTACTGTATTTTTTTTCTGTCTTTTCTTTCTTTAAAGCAAAATTTGAAAAATTTTACAAACGACTTATGTGATGTTATGGTCTGGAATTTCCTAAAACATTCCCAATGAAGGAATGTTGAAAGAATTATTTCTCATTAAAAAATCAATATAACTATGTGGAACGTTTTTTGAAAAATGACTAATGAGGAAAACCACATCTTTACTTTTTAATAAGTAGTATAAAAAGCTAAAATATATATAGTGTGAGGGCCGGGGATTTAGCTCAGCAGCCTATGTGCCTGCTTGGCAAGCACGAGATTGTGAGTTTGATCCCCAGCATTAAAAACAAAAACAAAAACAAAAACAAAACTCTATGTATAGTGTCACAATATGCTAGATTCAGACATGCCCCATATCAATGTTTTGGCATATGCTGATATAAAATGACTTAAAAAAATTTAAAATATCTCTAAATACCTCAACCTAATGAACAAAGGATTTAAAGTAGGGCCAGAAGAAATGATGTCCCAGGAGGACAAAAAGTGTGGAAGAAAATTATCTTTTGATTTTTGTCCCTTAAACTGAGAGACTATGGCAAAACCATAGCACCAGGTGTATGGGGAAGGTAAGGGTTAATCTACGAAACTGTATGACACACAGCACTGTGTATTTTACTGTACTGCCTTTTTCTATCTATGTAATTTTTATGATCAACAGTCACTTATTCAGAGAATCTTAGCATTTACTAGTTTTTTTGAATATTGTCTAGAGTGTTTTATCTGATGTATTAGGAGCTGGAATTTATTTAGCTAATTAAAAGAAAAAGCAAGAAATCACACTCAAAGTTATATTTTTAAAAGTAAATATTTTACTCTTCTTGCTGTGCTGGGAATTGAAGCTAGGACCTTTTTCATGCTAGATAAGTACTCTATCACTGAAGTACATCCCTAGATTTTATTTTAATATGATTTATACAAGCATACATACAATTACTAATCCTAGATATTGGTGCATGGACTGATTTTCGGAGTTCCAGATCATTTTCTCATCAAAACTATTATGTAATTTTAAAAAAAAACATACAAAAAAGCTATTCAGTATTGCATCACACTGATTCCCATTCATTGGGGTTTGGTTAAATGGAATATATATATATATATAGTCTTTACAAAGACTCCATATATTGGATTTTTACAAAAACTACAATGATTTTCCTTATTCCACCTTTAAATATTTGTGATTTATAATAAAATGGGTAAACTGATAGACAGCAAAGCTCTACTTCGGTGGTATGGTTTCTTGAGGAAATGAATCTATGAATTGGGTTGAAAGTGTAGAGTTAGGGTGAAGTGTCCAAACTTGAAGCTGAGCTAGAGATTTTCCTGTAAGTCTATACTCTTACATAATGACTACAGCTCTCTGATAGCTTTGATTATGCTGCATCATATCAGGTTACACTTGGTTTCAGAATAATGGATAACATTTCTGGAGTACTAGATGTTTACTAATCTCTGTAAGTGTTACTTAGTCCTCTGAGATAGGTAATGTTCTTGTCCCTGTTAAAAAATTATTTTCAAAAAAGATTGAATCATGACTGTCATGTAGATATAAAAATGAAGATGTATTAAAAGTTTTATTCTGTTTGTTAATCAGTGAGAGAACCAGGTAAATACTTCAAAGGATTCAGTAGAGAATCCAAAGAACAAACACATGTGTCAGTCAGAGGCATTGGAATAAATGAACAAATGAGGGGACCACTTTTGGGGATCATGAGATAAATAAGTCAATTAATCTTCTACTTAACTGGAAAAACATCTGCATATCTACCAAGAAGAATTCTTTTGCATTGATGTTGAATTTTTTAGAACTCACGTAGTTGTGGGAAAGCTCACGTGGAGTCAGAATGAGGTAATATGAAAGGGTGCCCTATGAATAATGTGTAATTTTTCACCTAAGCACAACTTTTTTCTTAAAATTCCATTACATAGATGGTGAAGTAAAAGTTCATAGAGGACAGGATTGTCAATAGATTAAATTCACTGTTTACTAGGAGGGGTAGCTATCAGAGTTTGATAGTGCAACTAAGATGTGAGAATTGATGTGGAAATACACCATTTATATTACTGGTGGAGAAACCAAGAGATGAGCAGCACTGCAACGTATGCAGAGTTTGACCAATTAATTGCTCTGGCGATGGGAATCCTTCCCTAATGAGTGCCATTTTAGGAGAAAAAATATGCACAGTGTCAATTCTATCAGTCATATTCCCATTTCCCTTAGTTGCACCTCAGTAGACAGTGAGAGGCGGAGTTTGGGAGGGGCTTGGGGTACAGACAAGGAATGAACAGTCAAAAGGTCTCCTCGAGCATGCAGTCTAGAGAACTCCTTGGTGAAATGCTCATCACTACTCGCTCTTCTAGCCCTGCAAGTCATGACAGATAACAAACCTTTGCTACATGTTCTCGAGTTCTGTGTCATCACTGTCAGGAAGGAAGCTACCACAGAGATGTGGGACAGGCTCATTTTCCTGGTGCTTCATAGACTGTCGCAGGCCTGAGCAATTGCTTAGAAGTTTCTTAACCACCCCCCCCCTTACCAGAATTTAGGAGAATTAAGTCAACCCCAAGGGGGCATTAAAGATGGAAAAAGGAGTCAGCATAAGTTCTGATAGATGCAGACCTAATAAGTGACACAATTCATGCGCAGAAACAGGTTTGTCTAATGGCAGATCTAGTTTCTTGATTTCCGCAATGTTTACTGTTTCCTCACAATGATGGATGCAAGAGGTACACAGAGACTTCTTTACTGTCTCCAGTATTTTCTGGGATCAGCACTGACAATGTTTGGTAACAGTCTCTGTTGTGTGCTGTTACTGTAGGAGTGGAGTTGGCAGCTAAGTGATTTTATGGGTAGAGTACAAACTGAGAGTTCCACAGCACCAGGCCAGGAAACAGGCTGATCTCATCAAACTCCATCGGCAGTGTCTTATTTTCTACTAATTACTCACTTTACCTTATCATTTGCAGAGGACGCACAGACTAAATAAGTAAATACATAAATGAACTATGAGTTGGAAGTCTTAGATGTTAGTCTAGACCTTGAACAGCATTAGTCTTTCTGTAGTTTCATGTCCTCATTAATAAAACAAGGGTGATAGCGTTTGACCTCCATTTCAACAAAGTAATTATTTCTTTTTCTTTTACTTTTGTCTTTTGAGACAGTGTCTCATGCAGTTCAAGATGGCGTTGATCTCTCTTTGTAGCCCAGGCTGGTCTTGAACTTGCAATGATCCTCTTGCCTCAGGAAGGATTACAGGCATGCGCCACCACACCTGGCTGGGTAATTATTTCTATGAGAGAATGTAAAAATAGAAAACAATGTTTCTCATATTGGAAATAATGATGTTGTCAACACAGTAATACAGATTAGACAATGTCTATTACAAGTAGAGAGGCAGAGTAAAAATAGGGTAAACTATGTATTAGATAATTCAGAATGATCTTTCACAAACTACCTGTATGCAAGCTGTTTCAGTTGAGATTCATTGAATTCCAATTGTCAAAAAATGCAGTTCAAGTGGTCTCAAGCAAAAAAAGTGACATTTTTTCTTTTTAGAATATCTAAAAAGTATGGAGACCTGTGTGGCTTCAGGAAATGTCACTATCAGGACCTGGTTCTCTTGATTCCTGTCTCTTTCCTTCTTCATTTCTAGATTTTCTTTTACTCATATTGGTTTCATTCTCAAGCAGGTTTCTTAGAACAGATACCCAAAGTGGCTGCTTATTGCTGTGGACTTCCATTAGAGAGGCTGCTTTTCTTTATGCCTCCCAAAGTTCCAGGGTTTCCTGAGATGGGCTGTGGTTGGATTCTGAGCCAGGTTTTGATCAGAGGCCCACTCTGTGTGGCAGGGTTGGAGTCAGTTCCATAAGTGACATGAGGAATATGACAGTGGAGGACTAGATCACAAGGAAAATCTAGAATACAAATGTAAGTAACTCAGAAGTGGGAACATTTTGGAAATCTTTGTGATGTGAGGGAGCTTGAATCATCCCTACCGACCAGCTGTGAAAGTCGGTTTTGTAAACTATAAAAAGTGCGTCCACTAAAATGTCATTCCTTCGCTGTGGAAACGCTGGGGAGATCAAGGTCTTTAAGAGAATGCCACTTGGAGTCTTCATAACATTTCTTCCAGAAATGCTTCTTGTAGGAGTTATTAAACTAATATTTAGGTTTAAAAATTTATTTGTCTAACAGAATAATGGGGGAGTGCTAGAGGAAGTTCTGCTGAGATGATAGATATATATATATCTTGTCATTTACCTGTCTACCCAGGAAATTCTAAAATGCAGAACTTGAGTTAAAAACATTATGGATTCAGTTGGAAATGAATTTTCATGGTATGGCTTATTCACTCATTTAATAATTTATGGAGATCTATGGACAAGGCATAATGTATTTCAAGAGAAATAATTCATTCCTTTCTCCAAAACCATGAATATAGTCTCACCATATTCACGTGTGTTTTCCTTATTTCAGAAAAAAGATGTGAATGACATAGTTAATTATAAAAAATGAAATTCAGCAGGCATATGGAAAGTTGCTTAACTGTATTGTAAGAGAATGAAAAAAGATTTCTTTTTTTATATCTTTTTTGAGTCATTTTTTTTTAGCCAAAAAACCTCTGATAATATCAAGGAAGGCAGTAGTGAATAATAATTATGTAGTCATCATACGGGAAAATGTTGCAATCTGTTAGAATATGAACTATACACAAAGGGGCCAGGGATGTAGCTCAGCAGCACAATGCCTGCCTGAGTTTGATTCCTGGTGTATACACACACACACACACACACACACACACACATATGAACTCATATACAAAAATGCATACTACAATGCTGCTCGTAAAAAAGAAAAAGGCTTAAGAATGTAAGATTCTAAGCAAGAGAGGAACTATCAAGTTGACTATAGAAAATGTACATTTAAGAATCTTAGATGTCCATTAAAAAAGTATTATATATATATATATATATATATGAATAGCTGGATGAATGACTGGACACATTTTGAGAAGAAAATATTTTTTTTTTAATTTAAAAGAGAATAAAACAAAAGGGGGTAGTACAGAGCAGATCAGAAGATGACAACATAGGCAACACAGTACTTTACATTAAGTCAACTGGACATCAACATTATCTAATGCCATATCTCTAACTCTGCTATAGTTGAGCATAGTTTCAATTACAATAATATCAAACATAACACAATAGTATAAAGCCATGCATTTAGTGAAAGAATTCCAGGGCTTTCTGAACCGAATAACAGAAAATGATCAATGAGT
>PVJX010046452.1:0-12287 GCA_004027295.1 Dolichotis patagonum | reverse complement strand
CCAGTTCTGTAGCCACAGAGGTAGTACATTAAAAAGTTACAGTTTGAACATAAGATAATTTTGCTACAAAGCCCAGCTGCAGCTTTTCACTTAGTACTGTGAACAGTTCTGATAAATTCATGCAAAACAATAAACCCAGAAGGAAAGGGACTGGACCTTGCTACTCATCAGCAGATTCCCATTGTACAGCATAGTGCCTAGCTCAATAAATAGTTCTTGAATAAACAGTGAATTGTGTTTTTGTTCAACATGCTTTCCGTCATCTGAGTGATCCTTGTGATCCTTCAGGATGAGGAGAACAAATTTTCCAGCTCTGCTTGAATCCTGAGATTCTAGCCCAGTGTGTGTTGAATGAAAAGTGAGAGAATCACATCACAGTTTATGTCTTTCCTCTCTTCTCTTTCTCCCATTCCCTAGCTCTTTCCTTCTCTCTGTCTCTATCTCTGTCTCTGTCTCTGTCTCTGTCTCTCAGAGATACACACACAGAGAGAAAGAGAGATGAGCTAGAGTTTGACTGCTCATGTCGGAAGCTGGGACGCTGCCATGCTGGCCATGGATGTGCCTGACAACCCAAACAGATTTTAGACATCTAAAGATCAAAAGCTTTGTCCTCCAGTTGGTGTCTGCCTGCCCTCAGCACAACAGTGGCACATAGTGGATGACTCAGAATGCTGTTTTTATTGCTCCTCTTGCTGCCTTAAGATGAAAAGGAATGGGCATTTCAAGTGGGTCACACACAAACCTTAGGTACCCTTTGCTGGAGTAGTTGTGCATCCCTTCCGGTGAAGCACAGGTTTGGCAGTAGCTATTTGAAAACCACCACACAGTGTAGTCAAGACGATGCAACAGCACTACGAGGCACCTCGCTAGCTTGTCAGCTCTGTGGCTTCCTGGGAGGGAAGTGTTCCAGAAAAAAACCCTGCCTGTCCTGCAGAATGGGTGAGGGCCAGGATATGGGTAAGAGGGGAGTGTTAACGTCTTACATCTGGAAATTAGAGGTTTGGGCATCCCTGGGGGCGGGGGAATGATGTGGCCTTTTAAAGCCTGCAAAAATGCCGCCAAATATCTTTTCCCTTGTAACAGAAACTGTGTTGAAGTCTAGATAATTACCGCTGAGCAGTGCCAAGCTGGGAGAGCAGTCTCAGCCAAGAAGCCCCATAGGGATTAGGAATTTACATTTATAATCATTCACCTCCCAAAACGTTGTTTTTCAGAACCAAACTTCATGCACATCACCTTGGGTTTAGATCTGATTTAGACATGACACCGGACCTCCCAATATCAACTAAGTTAATGAGGCACCTTCTTTTTCCTTTTTAATTTAATAGGGAAAATAGTGAAAGTACAGAACAGCTGAAATATCAGAAGCAAGACTGCCTTTGAGGTAGCGTGTGTAGTCTGTCTTTCTGGAGATTCATAATCCCAGAAACGAACAGACTGTTTCATCTGGTCTCCTGAGAACTCTTTCAGACTCAAGAGAAGTGAAGTTCTCAAATCCATCTGATTCCTTTTTTCTATCTGTGGGGAGTCAAAATACACAGAACCTCAAATGCTTGGCCAATCAACACAAGCAGCCTAGCAACGGATACTTTAAAAAACAAATATATATATATATATATATATATATTCAGCCAGCTTTTTCTTCTAATATAGACATTCATACTATATTGTCACTGAAAGTATTCAATAATACTATTCATGTCTAGTCCCATTGGTTTATGAATTCAAAATCAGTCATAAACTGTGTGTCAACATCTACAGCCTTTATTTGATTTTTTTCCTGAGAAAACTAATGCCAGTACCAGCTGGTTTCTCCATCTTCACCCAACAATGGTACCGAAAGAACGAGACTGCCCACAGAGCTATCTGCACGCACTGTGCATTGTGTGAGGAAGACGGGTGGACGTTGCTAGTTAGATAAGGTAAGGGCCAGGAGAGTATTTAGCTCTCAGCAATGTCTTTCTATTGGGATTCACAGACAGTAGAAAAGGAATTTAATTGCCCTCTTTCCTTCCTTAAGTGTGACATGGGTAATATATTACTGCCAAACCTTGTGAGAATGTTAAGAAACATCATTCCAGCTGTTAGTGTCAATGAATAAAGCCATGAGTCTTGTCAAGTCCTTTTGCTACTTCACAGCATAAAACTGTCACTTCATTAATTAGATGAGCATGTTGCCACGCGACTCCAGTATGCTCACTCTTCATCACTGATCTTTGTCAATTTGGGTAATAAAACAGCAATTTAATAATCCCCTCTCACACATTAGTAACTGTTTTATGATAGAATTTCAGTTTCCTGGTGGCATTTGATTAATCAGTCTGGGGAGGTCTTAAATAGATATATTAGGAGTTTAATTAAAAGGCAGGCTGCAAAGAAACCAACTGGAAGGAAGCCATCTTGCAAAGAAAACAAGTTCAAGCACTAGACCTAGAGTCAATGAGCAGGCTCACTGGGGCAGTGCAGAGCTCTTGCATTATGTCTACTCAGTGCCATGCTGTGTTCTTTTTGTTTTCATGTCGAACTCCCTCCCCCATCTGCCACAGCCCCCTCCTCCTGTCACCACAAGTGACTCCAGGGACTCAGAGAGCTTCTCCGGAACCCTGTGTGGGGCAACTGGTTATAGCCACGCTTGTGTCTCTTTGCATCAAGGACAGAGAGATTTTTCATTTACAGTGAGACATGGAAGTATCCTGATGGAGCACAACCTCAGGTACTGACCGGGTATGTGTTAGGAACATACAGGGAATGGGGCGGGGGGGATTGGCTGCTATGGAAGAGCAGTTGGTGAGACAGGAAGGGCCCTGGTCCAGAGCCAAGAGAAGAGAGCTCCAGTTTTCACTCTGCCACCGGCCCCACCAAATATGCCTTGGTTAATCCACTAACAGATGCAGTGATTTCAGGCAACCATTTGTACTTCACTCTAATTTGACTTTCTCCGACTTCCTTTCCACCTCCACACACTTTGTCCCTCTGTGATAAGGCTTCTCTCCTCTCAGCCCGACGCTGCAGCATTGACAAGTGCCGTGCAGTCCTGAGAGGAAAGATGGCCATAGCACAGGAAGGACGGACTTGCCGATAAAATCAAGCAAGAGATCCATAAGATAGCACCATCACAGTCCTAAGTTAAATCATGTATTTCCAAAAGGCCAAACTCCTGGGTCCGGGGTGGGAAAAGAGGGAGAAGACAAGTCCTATAACAGCTAAATTAAAGAAAACTGTCATATAATTTGAGTAGTGGTACTCAAATATCATCAGTCCTTTTCATCTGTAGTAGATGAAATCTAAGGACTACCTTAAAAGTCAAATGTGTGAGCCCCTGGACAGGAAACAGTTCATGTTGGTATAATCACATCCTAACAGTGACCAGGAAAAGCCTCAGCCCCCAGTTTGCTGCTCCAAGTTTAAATATGGCGATTGGCTGTAAATATTTTCTTTGTCAAATGATAATTTTTCTATTTTAACATGCTTTATGTTTTAAAAAGACAGTGACTATACTTTGCAAATTTCATGTTACAAATATATTCTTTCCTATTTAAAACCTATTTTGTATGTTTTTTCCTTTACTTTTGATTATCAGATTTCCATTGTAGGATGAAAAAATTTATATTTTCCTTTAGTATTATTATTTTGATATCCTGTTTAATGGAAAGTTTTGTACTCTGATATCATCTCTATTATCTATCATAAGTTTTAAATTGCCCTTTTGATGTTTGAGTCCTCAATGCAACAGAATTTGTTTTGAGTGATGTAAAATAAATATGCTATTATCTATTATCCTAGCAAGAGTAATAAAACAAGAAATTAGGTATATGACTTGGAAAGGAGGAAACAAAGCTCTTATTACTTACATATGATGTTACTATTCACACAGAGAGCCATAAAGAATCAATGGAGGGTTGATAAAAAAATTTTCAGACTGTACTATATAAATTTTTATGAGAAACAATAAAAAAATTGAAGAATTTTAAAATGTATAATATACAAAGCCTATTGTATTTCTGTACATCAGTAATATATAAAATGTAAATATTTGAAAAAGAATAGTCTCATAGCAAGAAAACTATAAAAACTTAGGAAAAAACTTAACCTAAGATGCATAAGAGCTGACAAATGTATAATTACTAAATAAGAGCCACCCATCAAAAATTATAAAATTTCAGTGATATACATTCAAAACAGCCTACATAATCAAAGGAGAGGTTGTGCTTATGACAGAAACCAATCATGAGGATGTCAGTTTACTCCAAGTTGATCTAGAGGTGCAATGCAACATCAATCAAAGGTCCAAGTGGACTTTTTTATGAGGCTGATTATTAGATTTCTATGGAATAAAAATGTGTAGACAGCATCCAGGGTATATTTAACGACATCTAAAGGAGAAGACATGACTTGCCATATATCAGGATGAATGATAAAACTATTTTAGCATATATAAATGCATTACAACACATTTAATGCACAATAATATATAATATGTATACTGTTCATAGCACCATAATTTATTAATTCGTATTAATGCAAGAATAGACAAGTTGACAAATGCTATACAGAGCTCATAAGAAGGGTAACCCACAAATGAAATTTTAAAAGATGACAAAAATGGTATAGATCAAAATGAAAGAAGGAATCATTATAAAAATGAACTGAAAAAAAAGTTATAATATATGTAGGTGGGGATTTTTTTCAATGTCCTTTATATATAATCACTTGGTATTTATTAAAGTGGTATTTCAAAGATGCTACGTTTGTCTTCATTAAGAACGTGCTCCAAGATATCTTTATTTTGGAGAGAGACCATAATGCATAAGGAGGGAAAAACTTCAGTAAGAGCATATAGTGCTCATTTTCCTTTCAAGAAGGGTGGGCGTGGTTAACATAAAACTTTTGGACTGGGGCGAGTAATGAGCAATTGAAACCCAAAGTTGAACTCCATGAAGTAAAAGGGAAAAGCTGAGTGCTGATTCTATCAGTCAGTCTCCTCTCATTCCAAAAGGTGTCAAGTAACTTTTAAAAGACTCAACACAATTAGCTCTCCTAAAGCACTCAAATATTCTGGTCCTTTTTTGGCCTAACAGTGGTTAATTAGGTCAGGGCTCATTTCCTTGGGCATGGACTTCAGTGCATTTCTAAGAAAGCTATTCATCATTAACATATGTGTCTATCTTCACCCACTGTGGTCTTAGTACTGTGTCGGATAACCCAGCCAGCTGTGCATACCTGTAATGCAATTTCCAGCGCTTCGGGGGCTGAGGCATGAGCATGACAAGTTTAAGGGCAGCCTGTGTTATGCAGAGGGTGCGAGCCCAGTTTGGAGTACACAGTGAGATCCTGTCTCAAAAAAAAAAGAAAGAAAGAAATCTGAAAGCTTGTATATGTATGTTCATTTTAACCTATAGTGTGTTTTGTAGGTAGAAATTAACATGCTGTCTATGGAAGCATTCACTTACCCATCCCTGAACCTATGCCGTTGGTATATATTGAGGTATCACTTCAAGGCTTCCTGCATAGTACCCAGTATTACCAAGTGCCCAAAAGTTTTTCTGTTCTCACTACTGGTGTCCTCAATTCTTCTTGACTCATTACATTCAACAGTTCATTTCCCAAACTGTTAGAGGTCTGGACTCCTAGGGTTTTGTCTCCTGTCTGTTAAATTAAGTCCTCCTCTTGAATGCAAGGTTGGTATCAGTTCCCACACTCTTCACTTAATGCTTTGTGTCTCAGGAAACTGTAATTTCTCTTTTTTCCCATCCTACTCTCCAGGATAACTTTGATCCTGTTCCCTAGAAAGACAGCCAAAGCATCCTACCCTAGCAGTCATTCAGATGACTAACTTTCCTGCCAGGCTTGCCTCATCCTCTGTGTGTAATTCTCATAGTGCTCTGTTATTACGAACCTTCCAAAGGTGCACAGACTCGGAGGAACAAGGTGTATACATTAAATATTTAGAAAACAATTCCAATTCAACATACAGCTTCATTACACAACTCTGCCCATTCAAATCCACAGTGGTACCTCAGTCTATGAACTGAATTCATTCCACAATTCTAAAAAGAGAGCCACAATCATGTTTGTCACCTGATGCAGAGTTCACAAACAAAAACAAAAATCTGCAGAACACTTCTGTGTGCAAACCAAACTGTTTGCAAAGAAAAGCATCTGTGAACTGGGGCACCACTGAATTCCATGCTTCAAGTCCTTGGTTGAATGTCACCTCTTAGGGGAAGATTTCTTGTAACCAAGTTCATGTTTTGGAGAGGATTGAGGAATTACTGGGAAGTGTTCCAAAATCAGACAGGAACTTAGACCCAATTTGTGTTTTGGAATCTTTTTCCCTATGGTGGATTCCCTATAGTGATTAACGTTTGTTTCATTCACTTGACATTTACAGATGTATTAAAGCTAATTAGCATTTGACTCTCCTCTGCACTGAGTTTCTTCTCTCAGGTTAGAAGCTCACTACAACTAGCTCCACCACCCTTACCCATCTTTTCAGTCAGCTGGGGCCCTGGGGGAAACAGATGACATACTTAAACTGGGGTGATTTTTATAAAAGGATTATTTACAGCTGCTATGAGATAGGGCTGTGCA
Source organism: Dolichotis patagonum (assembly GCA_004027295.1). NCBI lineage: Eukaryota > Metazoa > Chordata > Mammalia > Rodentia > Caviidae > Dolichotis > Dolichotis patagonum. Next base: position 5,696 of record PVJX010046452.1, on the reverse strand, counting down.
CAGAGGAAAACAATTGTGAGGTTGATTTCCTGATTAGTCCTGCTAAATAGATGAGCACAGAAAGAAGCCCTCTGAAGTCAGCAGCAGAGAACACTTTGTAGAGCATGCTGACTGATCTTTGCTTAGAAGACACATCAAGGAGTAGTGTTCCTGTAAGGAGGACACAGGGACAGGGATTCCTGCCCTGGCCCAAATGCACAGGCAAAGGGGAAGGTGAAGGGGAGCCCACTGCTGCAGCCTGCAGGCAGTCAGTCTTCCAAGGCCAAAGCCAAAATGCAGAGCAGAGGAGAAATCTGCAGGGATGAAAGGAAGACAGAGCATCTGGGAGCCTCACATTGCCTCACATCTATAAGGCTTTATTAGTGCACGTGTGCATATGCAATGATTATGTCCACGGTGGTGAACTGGCACACGTACTAACATATCTTAGTTCTTCCTTTCCCTTTTCTGTCTACCTCCTCTTAAAATTTTTTTTCACAGCATCAGATTCATTTATCGATCTTATAAAATTAATAATCATGCATACAGATTAACAGGCCAAAAATAATATATAAAACACATAAAACAATGATTCTAAATCAAGATTCACTTTCCGATACATTGTCCATGCTGTTTTACAGTAACTTTTTCTCTGATTGCTTCCTTATTGGTCTTTTATTTTAGACTGTGTTTATATGCAGATTTCTCATCTAAGAGAAACCCTCCAATATTTAAGCCTGCGTGTCTGATTTAGTTCACTAAACGTTATGGCTTCAAGGTGCAACCATTTTCCTACAAATGGATCAAGAGTATCCTTCTTTCTGAGCTTCTTTTTTGGTTTTTATCACACGAGGAGAAATGTACCTGGTTTCTCCTCTATTTCCTCTGCCACCTCCTTCTCTTCATGGTCACCCAACACTGCAATGCCCACAGCTCTTTGACTATTTATTTAATTGCAATCTCTTCCCATGGAACGTCACCCAGTCTTGTAGCTGTAGATGTTGTCTGTATTCCCAGCCATGGCTTTGTTCCTCAAATCCAGATGTAGACTCTGGCTTCCTACTTGATATCTCTTCTTAGGTGTGCAATGGCCTAAAACAGACATTTTCCTCTTAGTCTCCATTTCTTTTCTACCTGCTTTTTCAGTCATTCCTATGCTCTTAAATGCCAATAGAATTAATTCAGTAACTCAGATCCCAAAATCGCAAAATCATCCCCAGGGTTCCCCTCCCCCTCACACCAGGTATAATCCTCCCACATGTCTGGCCATTTCTACTTTGAGGATCACACTCCCTCCACTGTTACAACTCCAGTGACAACCAATATTACATCTCTAGTCTAAACTGCTAGAGAGTCCTCCCTTCTCTCATTGTGTGTGTTTTTTTATTTCTGTAGACAGGATTTCACTTTGTAGTCCGGGCTCTCCTTGAACACACTGTTGCCCAGGCTGATTTTGAACACACAGCAATCCTTGGCCTCAGGTTCCCAAGTGCTGGGACTACAGGTGTGCACCATGGTACCTAGTCCTTCTCTCACTTTGTTTCCCTTAAAATCAATTCTTCTTTACAAAGCACCTGAGGTAATGTTACTCCTCTGAAGATAATGCTTTTCAGAATAAAATCCACGTCTCACTATGACCAGGATCCATCCTAGAAGGATCCACATGGACCTGCCCTCCCCAGATCTTCACTCTTATTTCCTACCCCTCTCTTTCTTCTCTCATTCTGTAGCTGTGTGTGTGTGTGTGTGTGTGTGTTCCCTTTCATTAGTACATCAAGCTTGTTTCTGATTATGATAATCTGTCCTGATTGCGTCCTCTGACTGGAGCACTTCTGTCCCATGCCCCTGAATGACTCATGCCTGGAGTTTCATACTGTGTCTGGTCAAATGGCACTGGCTCTGAGAAACTGTCCCTGACCACGCTATCAAAAGAGCTCTTGTGTCTCCCCCGTCACCTGTATTTCCTATTTGCTTTGTTTTAGCTGCAAACACGTAAGCCGCATTAAATTACGAGTTTTTGCCTACATGTGTGTGACCAGTCTCCCTGGTTGGTTATGTAGGCACCGGGTAGCTGCATTCTTCAACTACCTTCATCATTCCCCCTTCGTCAGGACCTAGAACAATGTCTAGCCCCTAGTGCATGCTCAATGACTAGCAAAGAACGAAATGTTACAGAAAACAGTAAATCAGATATTCAGTTAAAATATTGCCCATTTTGAGATAGTTTTCTTTTTCTTTTTTTTCTTTCTTTCTTTTGGTATCTGGAATTGAGCTCACCGACTTGCGCTTTCCAGGCAGGTACTTATGCTACTGAGCTAAATCCCCGGCCCTGAGACTTATTTTTTTAAGATGTCTGTTTGTCAGCTGCATTCTATAAGATTTGAAAAAAAAAATCAGAACTTTTACTAAAACAAAACATTTCCAAGACCATTTTGGATTTGTACATTATAAGCACCAATCATAATAATGCCACATATTTCAATTTTACTGGCTTTCTTGGTACTTTCCTATATACTAGCTCATTTAATCTTTATAATAATCCTTGAGTAGCATGTCCATTTGTCATATGATTGGCTATTTCTGTTGGTATCATGTGGAGCATACTCCAAGGAATCGAAGAATAAGAGAGACAAGTGCCAGCCATGGGACACTTAGCAAAGACAGTACTGCACAGGGCAATCCTGTGAATGGCCCTGGACTACTTAGGCTGATCCCTGGGCAGTGGGCATTGTAATGGGAGAAGAAACACACTTTCAGGGGTGGGAACTTCTACTTCACTCTTCCCTAGAGAAAAATGTGGAAAGAATTTTCTCTGCATTCCTTCCCAGTTATGTTAGAGTTTATTTAGAAGAAGACATGCAAAATTCTCAAGTCAGCTGATTCTGCCTACCTGCAGAGAAAATGCATTTGGGAAACTAAGACTTAGTTTTGTCAAAGTTCTTTATTCTTGGGGACAAAGATAAACTCAGAGGTGAGTAAGACAACCCTGCATTTAAAGCTGTTACCTCTAATGAGAAATACTTCCATCTCTGTCTTAATTTGTTGTATATATCTCAACATCTTGTCAGTGTGCGAGGAGGTTAAAAATAGAGTGACTGATAAAGATCATGGGACCCTAGCAACACTGGAAGAGAAGTAAAGGAGTGGAGAAGTAGTCGTTTGATGCCTCATGTCTAGAATTGCGCCTGTGTTAACTTGGTATTTTCAAACAGTCTCTGGATGAGGCAATACTTAAAGTTCCTTTAAATCCTCAGGCTCTATAATTTTATGATAAATACATTATTGACCAATGATAGACATTCCATCAATACAATGTGAAGAAGAGAGAGGACACATGAGGCATTGATACAGAAGGAGATGCATACACTCAGGTTTGTAGACTCACAGAATCTACAAATTTGGAAAGGACAAATAAAACCATTTGTCTCCAGCCTGTTGTCAGTGTATCTGCTCCACTTCCAAATAGGAGACCACGACTTACAATGGAACATTTTCTACTACTGAAAATGTAAGTCCATTTGTTTTGAATGAATGACTTTCGGATTACAAGCTACAGGCATATAGATTTTTAGCACCATGTCAGGAAAAACACTCATATAACAGAAATACATCGACCACACATATTGTGCCAAAGACTGTGTAATATTTTAACAGCATAAAGGAAAACTCTTTACAGTCACAGATTTCACAATGTGTTTAAGGGAAAATATATAGACACAAAACTCCATTCCATGTATGGTAAGCAGGAAAATGCAGATACTCTGAGAACACAGAGACACTGAGTGACTAAAAGTTTCCCCAAGGTATAAACTGAATTTATGAGGCAGAGTTTTCACAACCTCCATATTACTCCATGGTTTTTTTTTTCTTTTAAACTACTTTTTTAAAACTCTTTTATTAAGAAGCTTTTCATAATTGAAAAGCCTCTTTTCATTTCTCTTCACTTACTTAATACTGTCAGATACCATGGGTTGGAAACCATGCTTTGGATCCACAGTGTCTCCCAAAGGCCTACGTTTGATGATTTGGTCCCCAGTTTAGTGCAACTGGGCAGTGGTATCAGCTGGAGGTCGGGCCTGGTGGGAGGTCTTGTGATTGGGGGTCAGACTCCTGAAAGGGAGGGACCTGAGCTTCCTCCTCTTTCTCTCCTTGCTCCCTGGCCTGAGGTAAGAGGCTTAGGTCTGCCACAGGCTCCTCCAGCAATGAGCTAGCAGAGCAACAACCAGTCAAGCCTTGACACCTCCAAAACTGTGACCCAAAATAACCCTTTGGTCATTGTAAGTTCATTTATCCCATGTCTTTTTATTATAATGTGTTAGTCAGTTTTCCATCACTATGACAAATACGTGGCACAAGTATATTAAAGGAGGAAAGGTTAACTTTGGCTCCAAGTTTGAGAAGTTTCAGTCCACAGTCAGTTGGTTCTATGGCTATGGGCCTGATATGAGGTAAAAATATCATGGCAAAAGCACATGGCAGAGGAGATTTGTCAAATTCAGGGTGGCTAGGAAATAGCGAGGAAAGATCTAAAGACAAAATATAGTCTTCATAGCCACACCCCCAGTGATCCACTTCATCCAATTAGGATCCCCGACCTAAGAATCTCATTGAACTACAAACTCACCTATGGGCTAATCCACTATGTAAAGTATCACATCCAGTTACTTCCCAAGAGCCTATCACCTGGCAACCAGCCTTCAACATAACCAGCCTTTTGAAGAATATTTTGCATTATAACCATAACAGATGGAAAGTTGACCAACATATTAAGAAACAGTTTGAAAGATAACAGACACTGCACCAATTCCCAAGTATCTCTTCATGATTTTGATGCTATACTCCCTCTGAATTTCCATTAATTTAAAGAAACTGTAAGCCTTGTTGCAACATTGTCATTTGTTATTAAGTTAATGAACTTAACAGATTTCCCACAACCCTAACATAGCACTCTATTTCCACAACCTATTCCATAGTTATAACCATCAAGTGAAATCATCTGAACTCTTGTATCTTCAAAATTTTACAGTATTTGAGTATCTACTTTCTTACCATTACAGTCCTTCCAGATATATTGCTTCCTCACATTTATCCAGTCTCATATGAGCTAGAGTCACCAAGAGGACAATTTTTTTCCTGGCTTTATTTCCTTCCTTGCCTAGTTGACTCACAAAAGACCCTCCTTTAAGTCACAGCTGCCTCATCCTACTCACTTACCACCATGCCCTCCTTCAAATCCACAGGCCCTGTTATCCAGCCCCCAACTGCTTCTTCCCTAACCCAGGGTTGCAAAATGATTCTTGCAATAATTCAAACACAAGTGGACTGGAGGCCCTAAACATTCATTCCTCAACTGTCAGCTCAGAACTAGTACAAGAAGCTTTTTCTTTATCAATGCTTTCTCTCCCAATATCTTCAATAGCTATTCCATTTTAAACTTTAAAAATAGCATGATTAAATAAAATCTCAGATAAAAAATGTTCCATAGAAAATAAACAGGAACATCTATAGTATACTTTTCAAAAAAAACATTTCTAACAAGTTGCTGTTCTTTTAGGTCCTTTCCCCACAGTGAATAATGTCATATTATTGTATTTCTATAGTATATGTTATTTTATATCCTGTATTTTCAAATAGTACCATATCGTAAGCAATGTTACTATGTTTCTTAAAATCATTTATAAGTGCACAATGGAAAGAAGCTATTCCATGGTTTACCT
>PVJX010046451.1:0-12283 GCA_004027295.1 Dolichotis patagonum | reverse complement strand
GGCTTCTCCATATCACCTTAGGTAAGCAATTATCAATATCTGGCAAAATAAACTGAAAAGCAAAAAAGATAGGGACAATTCCAAGGCATGACTTGTGTCTTTGTGGCTGTCCTGTGTTAGACATGTTTTTGTCAGGGAATAAAATTATCTTGCTGGATTTGAGCCAATTGGATGGAGAGAAGGCAGGAGACGTGTAGGGCTTATGCAAGGTTAGGAATCTGAGAAAATATATATGGGTAACTTAAACTCTTGGATTAAGGCCAAAGCTTCTGAACCAAGGCAAAGGTACTGGCTGCAGCTATTTTTATTAATTTGCAGGTGTGTTTCATTTCCATTATTGCCTACCAGAAATAATATATATTAATCAAATCAAATTAGAAGAGTCCTACACTAGGAATACTACAGACATTTAACATAAAATTAAATTCTAATTAATTTAACAGTGAAACTTCTCAAGGTTGTACTGGGTTTTGTGCAGCACTGCTGAAAGCCAGGGTGTAATAACACACAGAGTAGAAACAATACTGAAACACAAGCAAAGCCACATTTACCATCCCTCATTCCCTCCAAATAAAAGCTTACATTAGGAACAAGCATTCATTTTTATGTTATTTTGAGTACTTCTGCAAAATAGCTTTAAGTGATCTAAATATTTCATATATTAATCATAATTAATGTAAAGGAAGATTTTCAGAAAACTGTATCATTACAAGTCAAAAACATAACATTTTATTTGTTTTAAATGAGACAATTACAGTAGTAGGAAACTGGTGATCAATAATAATGTTGTATAATACATGTTCTTCTTACCATAGACTATACTGTGCCCTCTAAAATAAACAATACTAGTTAATTTCTCATGACAGTTTTAGAAAACTAGACCTATTATTATTATTATTAGGGGAACTCAGCACTAGATGGTTTAAGCAACAGTGGGTAACGGCAGAGCTGAGATTTAAAACTAATCCATGTGGCTCTAATAGCCTTGCACTTAACTACTATGCCAAAAATACACAGCTCCAAAGCCTAGCCAACCCAAAAAAGGTGGAGGAAAAATCTACACCTGGCTCCCTATCACATGTGTTTTCCATCACAAAAGCACAAGCACTGTATTTCAAGTCTTGTATGTGTGAAAACTCACATCAATTTTCCACCTCATTTCTTATGTGCATACACAGTCTCAAAACACAATCCCTCCATTTCCATTCTTTCGTTCCATTTCAGTGTATTAAAAGTGGTCTCTTCAAAACTATAAATGAAATAAACTTGTACATTATGGCCTGAGCAAAATGTGAATGACTCAGTCACATGTTCCACACCTTTGAATTCAATTCTTCTATCCTGCTTTCACTTTCAAAAAATGACAAGAAAAACATCAGGCAATTTCTATCTTGCCTCCTTTTCCAAGGGCCTCCACAATGAGAATGTTTAATGGTTACTTTTTTATGTTGCATCTTGCCAGTTAGTTCAATTTAGATGAAAGCTGTTGTTTTCTAATTCCATTTCACTGTAAATGACAGAGACAAATGATCGTATTACCTCGAGAGTTCCTTTGGCAGAATAAGCTGCATATGAGTAGAGCAGATCTTGGCTGCTGTCTGTCCTGGCTCTCTCACTGCAAGGCTGGCCATTAGGATGAAAGCATTGGCCACTGCTGCTCAGCATCACGGTGCTGGGCAAAGGGCCTGGTACATTCAGCAGCACGGAGTAATTCACAAACTGTACATCCTCTAGACCCAGCGAGGTCCACTGAGTCTTAATCTTCGCTGAAATTTCCATGTCATCTTCACTTTTATACAGTTCTACCAAATTTCTGGAAGGGAAATATAAAAGCACACTTTAAATAAAGGGGAAATCTTTATTCTTTTGAGATATAACAGTTCACTATGTGACTATGTGAACAATTATGAACAGATGTAGGAAATGGAAAAATGAAGAAGACAAGATTCTATCAAAAATTATGGTGTGGTAGCAAAGTGTGAGCTTATAGAAGAATTATAGTAAATCAAGCAGGATGAATCAATTTCTTAAATTAAGAACTAAGCTGTGGGATATAAGAGAAGAGTGATTAATGCCAACTAGTTCTCATATTGGTTCCAATCCTGCTATCAACATTATCACAATCCCTTTAATATCAGTTCCAAAAGTATGAGTCATTCTGGTTGAGACAGTTCTGTACTGTGCTTAAAAAAAAGCAATAAATTAAGTATACAAATAGTAAGACCAAAACACAGGTTTCCAAACCAATATATTTATTCATGTTATGCCTTTTATGGTCCAGTAATCTGCCATGATACTATCTATTTTTATTGATAATATTTTACAAATAAGATAAAAATCTATGTGGAATACAACTGGACATGGAAGCTTAATAATAATAATTTAATCAGATTTTTAAAAATTTTATAGCTACAATGGAAAAGAAACAAATTGTGACTAGCTTCTTCAAGTACCAATGTATTTATTATAAGAGTTACTGCCATCCAGGTTATTATGTGTTAACTTTTACATTGTTATTTTTGCCTATCACATTGTTTTTTCCTCCCATATACATGTTTAGATGAGGACCCCATTTATTCAAGGACCACAAACAGCACACATCTGGAAAGGGAATAAAATGTAGACACGATAGCATAGCAAAGCATCACTGGAGACAAAAAGCAGGTTTGTTGACATAACTTGGAAGCTGGCATACACAGAGATGCAAAAATAAACAATTTCTAAGGTGTATTTTTCAATATCTAGGATAAAATCAGGTCCTCCCATGTACTAGACAAATGCTTCACTACCAAGATATATCCCTAACCCTTTTTATTTATATATACACAGATATATAATCTATAAAAAAGTCAGATTCACAATTACCCAGGGACCAGGGTATGGGAAATCATAATATAATAATATATCTCTAGCCATTTTTATTTTAGTTCTGAGAAAAGTTCTTGCTAAGTTTTCCAGGCTAGCTTTGAACTTCTGATACTTCTGCCTCAAACTAAGATTAAGGGCATGTGTTACTGTACCAAGGACTGTGCTTCTAGTATTTCTGAATTTCCTTTTAAATATCTAGTTTTACCACTCAATAGTACAGTGACATACAAATGTTATAAAAGATGAGATTGAAAGAGTTTCATTTTTGTCCTCCCCTTGACACTGGCCTGCTTGCTACCCTGTTCTTCCATTACATTATTTCCTACCTCCCCGTCTCCCATTTGCCTATGGCTACAGCATTCTCTCTGAACTTTTTGAAATAGGCCAAGTAAACTGGGTCAAAAATTCACTGAATTTGCTGAAAAAGTTATTCAGAAAGTACTTTAATAATGTTCTTTTGAAGTACATGTAAATTGAAGCTTCAGAATACACATTTAACTTATGCAATTTTAATTAAATATGGTAAATATTAACAGAAAAATCCGATTACTGCTTTACATTTTGTTTGTCAGTAACTGATGAACATGAATACATCAGTACGTATGGAAGATGTTAATCTGTATTCATTTTGTTGATCTCAGCTCCTAAGTGTTTCACAGTGTGAGAGTGTCAACCAAACACTGAATATTTCAAGATGCATATGTTTTACAATACTGCATGATCTCAAAAGGTAAATCAAATACTTTTTAGGGCATTAACTGAACGATGAGTAATTTATCACAATTCCAGAGAAAGTCTAATTGCTATTCAGTACAAATCTAAATTTAAAAAGTTAAAGAATGTATGTATTCTTTTCTCATCTTACTGGATATGTGCTTTTACATTATAATTTCAGCTTTGATGTTGTGAGGTAACTTGAATGCGTGAAGAATATACAACATAAAAACATGAAAATAATGAAAGAAAAATCTCAGATTATGTAACATAACATCTCAAACATTGTTGAACTCCTATGTACCCTTATAATTCTTTTTTCATACCCTAATCCCCAGGGTAATTATCAATCTGACTTTTTGTTTTCCATTATCTTGCCATTAGAGACTATATTTCTCTGTGTGTATAACACTTCATCCTTTACTTTTATGTGTTTTATTATTATATAATTAATATAAACAGCAATGGTTTGATTTGCTTTTTTTCCACTCAGAATAGTGTATGTGAGATTTCTTCAAATTGTTAACAGTTCTCCTGAAACAAATATTTTAAATTGTTTCCCATTTTTCATTATCGTAAACAACTCTGCATTGAACATTTTTATTAATTTTTTATCTTTATTTCCCAAAGACATGCACAAGAGTTTCTGAGGACTAGGGATTATGTGTTTATAGAGTATGCACCTGTGTAGCTTTAGTAAGAAAGCATTGTAAAGGATTTTGATTGCTCTCCTGCCAGCTCTTCATGAGAGTTCTTGTTCTTTCATTCCTGCTAACACTTGTGGTTGTCTTCTGCTTTATTTTACACTTTTGCTAATGTGATGAATGGAAAATTGAATTTCATTGTGTTTAACTCAGAAGCATTATCATTTTATTGCAAGATCGACACAGTTTTCCAAAGATTTTTGTTCTACCAGCACTATTTAAGAGCCTCACTGACAGTGCAGCTAATTATTGATATCCAATGAAGGCAAAATTTTATTCTATTGGGTTTTAATTTGTATTCCAGTGGTTAACAATAAGGATGTGTTCATGAATTATTTAGCTATATTTCTTTCCTTTTCTGTGTAATAACTGGCCTTGTTTTTCACCTTAGGCATTTTTGTTTGTTTTTTGTTTTTGTTTTGTTTTGATTTGGTTTGATTTTGGTACTGGATCAACCTTTTTAAGCCATATCCATGATATTTTCTTCAGGTTTTTTACTTCTCTTTTTATTTTTTATATATGTGTGATGATGAAATAAATTCATAGCTTTGACATGCATAATTTTAATTTAGCATGCCATTTACACATTTTCTGGCATGCTGTAGAAATATTCCTCACACATGAGGTCATGAAGTTGTTATTGTTTTTTCCTAAAGGTCTTACAAAATTGTTTTCCTCATTTTAGAATTATCGGTACAAGGAGCAGGTGGGAGGAAGAAGGAAAGGGTATAAAGGTGAGACGTTGGAATCTTATTTCACTTTTCCCCCACATGAACAACTATAAATCCTAGCAATCCTTGTTAAGTGTTCCGTCTTATATGACACCCGGGGTTCTCTGTGTGTATCACTCTATGTGAGCTCCCAACTCAACTCTATTAGACCTTTGGATTCATGTTCATAATGATGTGCTTTTTCAATTATTATTGCCTTATACATAGCATGTGTTTTTCTTTTTCAGATACCCATAATAGCAAGGTGTCTCACTTGTTCTTCTTGAAGAACATCTTCTTTTACTTTTTCTCTTCCATACTGGAAGAGAAACACTGGAATGAGATTTTTAATTTCAATGTCAAAATTGTCATTAGAATTACACCATGACTAAATATTTACGAAGATAGGCCATAGTTAAAATATCATTAAATGCTTAATATTATTGTCATGACCTGAATGTACGCATACCCCAAAACCCATACACTGAAGTGCTAAGCCCCAAAGTTGTTAGGAGTTATTAAGAGGTAGGGAGACTGGTGTACTTAAGGAAGGGGCCAAAGAAAGACTTCTGCCCTTCCTCCAACATATAAAGACAGATCTGAAAGGCACCTCCTTAGAGAATAAAATGCTCCAATCAAACACTCTGGTCACCTTGATCTTAGACATCCAAGTTCCAGAACTGTAAGCAAGAAATTACTGTTACTTACAAGTTGAAGGAATTTCCAATCTAAGTGTTTTGTTATAGGAGCTTGAATTGACTCAAGTAGTTATTAAATTTCTAGTGAATGTTAAAATAAAACTGTCATTTGCAATTAAAATATTTATCTGGATATTACTGCTATAAAGGAATATTATTCAGTTCTATAAAGTAACTCTACTAAACATCGTTACTACTTTATTTTCTTGCTTTTTTGTTTCTTATATTAAAACAATGTCATATTGAAAGTTTTATTACTTTGTCTCATAATTTATGTATTTTTAAAAATTTCTATATAGGCTATGACTTCTGTGTGAGATTTAATAAAACTTTTAATAAGATATGTTAGTAGATATTCATGTTGTATTGTTGTTTTGTAAATATCAGCTATAAAAGGTTTCTCCAAGTCTCCAATTGTTTAGAGTTGTTTTTTGAATGAATATGCAATGAATATATCAGAAATGTGATGCATATATTAGGAAAAACATACTTTTCATTAATATGGTGTTCAACAACTAACAAATTGTTCACTGTTAGCTCAAACTTAATTTCTAAGATAAATCTACTTAATGTGCATTGCAATTTAAAAATTATCATATAATTTATTTTGATAATACTTTGTTAACAATTTTACATTTAGTTTTAAAAGTAAATTGGATACTTTCAGGAATCATTTCTGTTCATTCCCTGGTTTGAAATTATAAAAATCTCATATAATAAAATAAGGAATATATCCTTTTGATCAGTTCTCTGAGAGAAATGGATATGATTAGAATTTTTGAGTATTCTTAATGGTTTTACTTGCAATACTTAGGATTGAACCAATGTCCTTCACATTAAGCTACATCTCCAACCATCTATCTATCTATTTATTTATTTATTTATTTATTTATTTATTTTGGATAAAAGGTTTCTCTAAGTCTCTAAACTGTCCAAGTTAGGCTCAAATTTGTGATCCTCCTGCCTCAACCTTCTAGAGTACTGAATTACAGACATGAGTCATCCTGATGAGTAGAGAGAAAAATCACTACTAATGTGATAGTTGCACTTTCTGCTCATATAATGGGAGCACTATAAACTAAAGACTCAATGTATTTAGTACAATAAGAATTTTTATTTCTTTAAATCATAGCTCTTTCATTCCTCTTTGTGTCATCTGCTATTAATCCTCAAATATTTAAGTTTCTGGTTTCATCACTTGCAATATACTTTTTCTACATTTTTCTATGTTTCTCTACTGTCCTGTCAGTTCAGGTTAATAATCTTTTAAAGTAGGGCTATTATAATAGATACAGAATTTATGTGTTTCTGAAAATATCTATTTCCAATGCTATCTCCAAACAAAAAGTACTAACTTGAAAAGGTAACTATCAAGTAAGATAATTTCAAATATTTATTGCTTTTCCACACAATTCAAAGGTGAAAACTCTTGAAGCGCTGTTAATAATTGTGACCTATACTACTTTGCCATAGATTTATACTGCAGGTATTTCTTTCAAATTTATTAATGTGTTTTTATTTGTCACATTTTCTAACATGGCAGAAATTAGATTATTCAAATTTCCTGTGTATGGTTATGACTACATTCAAGTGACTATGAGAACATTTTTATAGTAAGTTAAGTAATAAAAATTAGTAATTTAAAAATATATCATAAAACATGATGGTGAAGTTTTTGGATACACAGGATTACAGAAATAATATTCTTTAAAAAATAATAACAAAAGCACCAACAATTAATAAACAATGTACAGCATTCCAAATAAATAATCATAAGTTAATAAACATCTATTCATTTTTTTCCTCCTAAGATTTTTTAAAATGTGCTCTTTTAAAATTTTATTTTAAATTTATGTTTTAATTAAACTCTTATTACAATGCAATTTAAAGAGGCACATATGAATTCATTTTCTGAAATTATGTAAAAGACTAACATTGCTTTAAATAAAACAATCATCAAGACAATATCTTTGTGATACAAATGGTTTGATTAAAAATTGTATTTCTTAATTATTTCAAGTCATTTAAAATGTTAATGAGTAAATTTTATTGTGAACTTTCAGGGTTTTTTGAACATTTCCTTCCACAATGAATGTTTTGTGATTTATGCTGAACAAGTCTGTTATAATCTGATAGTTTTCCATATTAGGAATTGTTATTAAAAATTAATCACAATATAACAAATTTATTGATTTTATTCAAAGTTACCCCACTGAAAATATATGTCATTTCAAATCTCAAAATATTTCTACAATAACGACAACATTTTTTTTGCCTTAATTTTTAAAATAAGATTTTCATGGTGCGGTAGTTTTGGCAGGTAGCATAATGAACTCTCAAGCCTGAGACTTGAATTTGGAAGTAACATTGGCATTAACCTTCCATTGGCCTATGGAGACTGAAAGGGATAGATTCTGGCTTTCATAGACAAAATGCTGTTTATATCAGTGTTCAACACTGCTACTTGATGAGTCACAGAGCAACACTGATGTCAAAATTGGAGGAAACAATGCATGTAGTATTCTAGTTCTATGGTGAGTGCCAAGAGTGCACTATAAATGAACGGAGAAAGTAAAGATGTAAAGAAAGATACTAATATTACACAGGAGGTGAAAAATCTTGTACACAAGATCATATGTACACACTAATACTGATAGTTGGTATTTCTTATATATTTAAAATATCATATTCAAGTTTGCTATTTGACATAATGTCTGAATTTATGGAATTCTATGAATTATACATTATGTGTGTATAAAGAATTTGATGATTCTGTAGCATGAACTAACCTTTTATCTCTTAATTCCGTCTTGAAATGTTGAGAGTAAACCACAAGGTACAATTGTTAATACACATAGTAAGAAAAAATTACATGGTTAGAAAAAATTGCATGGTTAAGAGACAAAAACAGTATCCTGCAGCCTCCCCCCACATAAGCCATAAATCTCATGCCAAATGAAATCATGATTCCTTTCTCACCTACTTATTTTCTATAATAACACACTAGCTGTAAATTGTATATTAATTGTCTACTCTATAGATTCAAAACACTGTGCTGAATCATCACACAGCTCTCATCTAACTACAGTTGTTGCGATATTCGTGGTAAGAAAATTGAACATCAGATAATATAATCAAGATATAAAATAAATCAGATTTTTTTCTACACTATTTAGAAAGAGCAGATATTTTCACAGTCTTAGATGCTTTACAAAAACAATACAAATGTTGAGAGTTACGAAGCACAGTATGTGGGTAAAATAAAACTTGAAGGGCTGGAGGTGTTTAAAGATCTTTCCTAGCATGCATGACATCCTGGGGTCGATCTCAGCACTGTGAAAACAGAAAGTATGAGGGTTTTGGAACAAAATTTTTGTGCTCATGCAAAAATGGGAAATAAATTTACTATTTTGGGAGGAAAATCAATCGCATTTCAGAGTTGGAATACCATTTTAAAAGAAAAAATTGAAAGCAAAACTTCATATATTACATATTTAAAAATAATACAGCAGTAGATTATCTGAAAGAGATTGTTCTACTGCCTCTCCTGTTGATTGAGTAGGACACTGTACATAGTTCTCCACTTTGCAAGTAGTAGAGGCATGCCAATGAGTTTAGATAATATGTGCATGTTTAATTTACTTGACATTTATATTAAATATATGCTTTATAAGACAGTTAAACAAGTTCAATTTTAAAAAATAGCATGTACAAAATAAACTCTCAAGATTTCTATGAATAGTTAAACTAGATAAAAATCATTGTTATAATTCTACATCTTTCACTCTTGTACACATTGATAGAGCAGAAAATTTCAACTCTGGTTAACACTGAGAGCATTCTTGGATTGCATGGTGAAAAGCACAATAGAGCATCTCAGGATTAAGTATTATAAAATGGTTATTCTGAAGAAAAGAACTGAGTCAAATAAAAGCCCTCCAAAGCATAAAGATTACTAGGGCTTTACAGCATTTCCTAGAGTTGCCCAGAAATATTACCTTTACTGTCAACAGTATCTGGCTGCTGTGCCTCTGTATTTCAGGAAATATAGTTGTCACAGGTCACTTTTCAGATTACATTACTTTAATTTATCTAAAATAAATCTAAAAACAGTTCACAAGATGGACAAATTAATCCAATCAGTAGGGCATTACAAGTCTTCAATTTAATCTGTTTGGTTCTCTAACACAATAACATAAACTTGGATGGTGTAGAAACTTAGAGAGTTTTGATTAAAGAAGTCACCCTTCCAATTTTCCTAAAAGCAAGTGCATGCATTACTGAATAAATAATTGGAGGAAACTTATGTCACTTTAATGAGATTTTAACAGAATTGACTGATCCCCATTACATTTCAGAATATTTATAGTTTTTAAAAATACCTACACGCTAGTATAATTTCTTCACTTTTGGTGATTAATACAAAGATCATTAATCCATTTTTCTTCAGTCAAGACAAGTAGTAAGTCTTAGGTATTTAACACATCCCAAAACTCCAAACACCGTAACTTGAACAGTAAACTATGACTAATTCCAATATCCAGTAAATACATTTTCTAAACAAATATACCTTTAAGGTTGTTTTAAAATATAATTTTAACATTATATAAATTTATGTTTCTTTAACAGAGTATTGAGTATTACTCCAAGACTGACATGAATGGTGAAAGTCATTTTATAAAGTGAGGGAGAATATATTTTAAAGTATTTGTTGTCTTCCTGTGACAATGACATTAAGATTATGTCAGAATAATGAATGATAGTACTCATGTTATAACAATAATGAAAACCAGTAATAACTTAATTTCTTGTATCTTGTTAGCCAAGTTTATTTTTTTGCAGTAGTGAAATTTTCATTAAATCATATGTATCACATGATAACTGCATAAACCATGAGACAACTAACATTCAGTCCACTCAAACTTGTGAAACACTTTGAAATCAGTCTATAGAGATGGATGGTCTACTGAAGTAATGACAACATGGGAACAAAAAAGAAAATTGAAAGTCCTAAAACAATAGAGATAAAGATGAAAAGTATACTGTACATTGTGGTATTTGAATATGGTGTCAATAAAACACTTCATCCTTATGTACACAAAGTAGAAAGACGTTTGTTACTAAGCAAGAAATGAGCAGTATTGATATTAGTATATATCTGACACGTACTATTTCCAGTGGGCTATTCTGCCTAACCAGATGAATAATACACTATCAAAAGCTTTCACAGGGAATAGTATGTGAGTGGAAATGGGACATCTGGGGATGGTAGGATACAGAATGAAAATATTCTGGATTGTAGACTCAAAAAGAGTTTAAGTTTTGGGTTTTGCATGAAAGGAAGATGACCTGATACATATAAATACCATCTGACCCTCAGTTTAAACATTGCTGTCAAAATGGGTTGATATCACTAATCTGTTAACAATTAAAAGTTTCAAAGAAGTATAAAATTTTTCAGCAAGAAAAGAAACAAGGAAAACTTCTTGAAAGGAAGTTAAATCTGTCTTCACCTGTGTGTGTATGTGTGTACATTCATATATACCTAGTTCCTTATTATCTTTTACTTATCAGTGACGCTCATTAAATTCATGAATGAACAACAGAAAGCTATTATGTTCCCAGACTGAAGAAGGAACCAACGCATCGGGATGGTGGTCATTTGAACAAGCATACATTGACTATTTACTATGTCTGAGTAAATGGAAGTTACTCATCTAGCAGAACCAGTTTAATTTTTTCACAGCCACCCAACTCTCACTTTGCAGTGCTGTAGGTACATTTTTTAGACTTTGCCATCTGATATCTATTCTCACCCTTACAATCGTCCATTCCCCCCACCAACTAATCACCGAATGGCTATTGTATAGCAGCCAATGTATAGTTACAATAGAACAAAGTAGACAAATTTTACTGACCTCAGTTCAAGTAAGATACAATTCAAAATTTATAAAACAAAGGTTGAAAATACAAAATATGCAAATTAATAATAACGTTGAAAATTTTAACAAACTTCCATCTATAATTAATAGAATAGAAAAAGACTAACATAATAATATAGTGTTAAAATTGACCATTTTTTTAAAAAAAGACCAATTTGACATACATTGAAAAGTATTCAGAATGATATTTTAAGTGCCCATAGCATGAAGAGTCTGTGAAAACTGTAAACTGAAATTAAGCATATGCTATATTGTTGGGCAAGCTTTCTCAATGTTTTCTTCAGCCAACTCTTTAATGTGTTTATTTTTACATTTTTCCATCTCTCCCTATGTATATGTTAGACTCATTTGCCTACCTAGGTTATAAACCATGTATATCTAGCCTGAGTCAAATGAAGGGAACTAAAACTGCCCTGTTTTTTTTTTTTTCCGAATTCAATTTTGCTGCATAACCTGAAAACACAAAAACACAGGTATCTACACTTGTATAAACCAAAGTCACAGGTAAATTCAAGGACAGAAATATTATTTCCTCTTTATTTTACCAACATTTAAAACTGGGAGGTTTTAAAAACCAGAATTTGTTGTATGCTTATAATCCAAGATTCTAGGGAAATTGAGGCAAGCAGATTCCCATTTTGAGTTCT
>PVJX010046450.1:0-12293 GCA_004027295.1 Dolichotis patagonum | reverse complement strand
GAAAATACTTCCAGGGGCCTCAGGGCTGCTGAGAGTCCCACTGTCCCCATTGCACGAGGCCCCAGAGAGCTGCCAAGATGGAGTGAGAGGCAGCTGGAGGGTGAGGTGACAAACCCAAGGTCACAGTGTCACCGCACTTAGTCGGATTGTAAAAGGAGTATGTGCTCCTTATAGAAAAGCGGAAACTACCAAAAAGCTGAAAAATGAAAAAGAAAGAAAGAAAGAAAATATGGGAAGCATGAAGAAAACAAATACTCTTAATATCACGCAGAGGTGATGCCAACTCAACATGTTGTGTTTGCCTTTAGATGTTCCTCTAGGCCCATACATGGGTAATTCCACATACATTTACTTTGCACCTGTTTTATCACTTAGCATTGCACTGATATCATTCTCCCTCAACACTGAGTGCTTTGTGAAAAGTCAGTGTAAATGGCTACATTATGTACTTGTTCATTACCCCTGGGCGACCAGAACGCTTTGTGGATTCTAAAATCCCTTATATAAAATAGCATGATATTCACATATGACCTATACAAATCCTCCTGCATATTTTAAATCATCTCTAGATTACTGATAAAACCTGATGCAATGTAAATGCCATGTAAAGAGTGGTCACACAGTGTTGTCTAGGGACTGACTGGTAAGAAAAAAGCCTGTGCCGATGCATTTCCACTCCGGGTTTTTGATCTGCAGTTGGTTGACTGCGTAGAAGCTGAGCCTGTGGGTGCAGAGGTAAATGGTACTCTATCACAGGGGCAAATCATATTCCACTCTCTGGAGGCACATAGGATTCCATTATAGGGGTGTTCATCAGGTTGCCCTTTGCTGCATACAGTACTTGACACTTACAACTTAAAGGAGAGTTTTAATTTGGCTCACGGTTTGGAGAGTTCAGTCCATGGTCAGGGGGCTCCAAGGGGGGAACATCATGGCAGAAGGATGTGACAGAGCAAAGCTGCTTGGGTCATGGTGGTAGGAAGCAGAGCAGGGGAACAGGTGAGGGACCAGATATAGACCTCCAAGGCCACACCTCTGTAACCCATAACTCTGTATTCTCTGAAGCCTGGAGAATAAAGTTCCCTAAGACTACAAAAGACGAGTCAACATTTGTTGGGCTCCTACTTATGCCTTACATCGATCATCTGATTTTATCATCCCTAAATGTTTATGAATGCAAAGATCGGACTGTTGTTGCCATAACATAGATGAAGAAACTGAGGTAGAGAGATTGGCTACATGCTGAAGCCCATTCAGGCTCTTAGCCATTTCTCTACAGCTGCTCTGTAGAGAAACCAGCAAATCAAAAAAAGGGCAGACAAGAAAAAACTGACACCTACACCTTCTACCTCATCCTTACGAGAACACAGCAAGGTAAGAGTATCATCCCCACTTAGAGGTGAGGAGACAGAGGACGACGGCATGGAAATCTTCCTGAGGTCACAGGGGAAAGCGCTGCTCTAGGCTTGGTGGAGCTGGTGTCCCCACACCCTGACTGTTGCACTCTGCTCTCGAGAGCGAGTCATCCCAGTGGGAAACAGGGCGGCTTTGGCGTGGGAGTGTTGGAACCAGAGTCAAGCGAGGGTTCAAGGACAGGCGAGAGCAGTCAGTGGCCCGGCCGCAGTCTGCGTGAATGAAGCCTTGGGCCTTGGAACTGCAGGGCCCGTCTGTTAAACAGAGGAATGACACATTCCTCCCATGAGCAGTCGCCAGGCCATAAACTATCAAATCCAACCACTTTGAGAAATGAAAATTATTATGAAATAAAATAAACGTCAAAAACTCAGGACAGAAGACCGTATATACTAACATACCACCTCCACCTTGGTAGAGACACAGATGTGAGGGTGTTATTCATGTGTTTATTAGACTAGAGAAAAACACACTTCCCCATTAAGTGGATCTTTCTGAGCACAAAGTTCATGAACGATTTTGATTTTCCTGTTTTTACTTTGCTGTGTTTTCTGCAGTTGTCAAGCGCAATGATCCTGCCACACTTCTAGGCCATGAAAAGCAGTCTCTTAGGCTTAGGAAGACCCTGCCCCTTTCTTGTCTTCCTACCTTACAAAAGGATTTTCTATGTGTTATAGATTAAAAACTGGTGGTCAACTTAACACCAGCGGAATTGAATCACCATGCTGCTGAGCGTAGGTGTTTTACCTGAGGGAAGTTGCCAGCATAAATAGAGATGTGGAGAAGGAGATGCAGGGCGTTGAGCCATTAGTGCGTTGAAGCATTGTGAGTTCTCCTATGAGTTGCTGTTTGAGCCATTGGTTCTCCTGGAGAAAGTCTGGTCTTCACATCGAGCATTGCTTCCTGGATCTGGAGAGGAAGACGTGTGCTGCTTGGTCTCCAGCATGAACTTGTCACACTGGCTTCCTGGCATGTGCTCAACTGTGCTTGTCGGAGGAGGAGCTCGGGGCCTCCATGTCGCTGAGGATGGCTGTGGTGCTTTTCAGGACAGCCCTGGTCTTTGTTGTGAGTGTGACTGCTCTGTTCCAGCGTAGAACCCTCGACCTACCAGCACAGCTCCTTCACCCCGCTGGCGTAGACTTCCTAGTTTCCACCACTGACCTTTGGGCCTTTCCAGCACAGATCTGTAAAAGAGACTGGCGTGAGTCCTTCTTGTGGACTCTAGACCTCCAGTTGGACTTGTGGGAGGCACCGTCATGAGCTCTGAGTTTTCATCTGAACTCATGTGGGACATTGCTGTGGGATTCAGGCCCTTGGCTAAATATTCTGTCTTTAGTGTTGTGGATAGATTTCCAGCATTAACTTGTGTTAACTCTGGGTGACCATCATAATAAAAATATTATAAATTCCATGTCCTGATTCTAATTGCTCTGTTTACAACCCTAGACTACAACACCATGACTCTCCGTTTGTGAGCCCTGCGTATCACAAATCAGGCACGACTTCTTTTGCTCAACTTGTACATAAATCACAAAACCGGAAGTTACCAGACAGGGTCTGAAGAAATTTCCTAAAGGGGAGATGGAGGCCCCCCAACTTGACCCTGCATCATAAAGTAGCTTCACTGACTTTTGTCATAGAAAAAGGATTCTAGGACATTACCAGTGAGACACAAGACAGGTTTGTTACACAGGGTTAGAAAGTAAGGGAAAAGTAGGGCCGGGGCTTTAGCTTGAGAAGCTAGAAGAGCCACAGCTCCGACAATGAGACTGACCTGTTGTCAGAAAAACAGGACTAGCTTTATGTATAGCTTTTCTAGCTGGGCTCAGAGCTGGTGACTTCCCACTGGGTCAGTTCCTTCCGGTGTAGGATGCGGATCAGCGGCTATTACGGTGCCCCTGGACCTTACAAGGAGAGTAGGCCAAGGAGAGGTTGCATTTCATACACTGGCAGCCAAGGAGGATGAAGAAGGGTCACCTCCATCCGTGGTGGACAGCGGGTCACGGATAAGGCCTGAGAATTCACGTCTCCGGTCCTATGAGGCTATCGCTCCTATAACATTGACATTCACTTTAATATTCAAAAATAATTTTGGTACAGGTAGAAGAGATGGCTCAGGAGAATGTGCTTTAAAGATTTCCGGAAAGGCCCTATGTTAACCTGGCTTGGAACAGACACATGAAAGCCCTAGATTTCTTGGAGCTCTTCCTGCCTCACCAGGCTGGTATGTGTTTTCCCCCGAAATCCTTGACAGATTTCTGAGCACACTACTCTAGGTCTCGTCCCCTCTGCCTCTCAATCACTGCCTAAGCAGAAAGCAAACCCAAGACTCATGTTGAATTTTCTAGAATCAAACCAACCTGACTCCCAGTGACAGACAATGATAAAGTTAACCTCATATGTTTTTCTTTTTAGAATTTCACTCTCATACATTTGCATTTGCATTTGGAGGAGTTTGTGCAGACCCTGAAATGTTATTTGTAAAAACTCCTGAGCTCAATGAAAGAAATGATGTATGAAAAATAACCACCAAAGACTGAAGCAACAACAAAATGTTTTGATTTGAAAATTAGCCCTTGGTTGACTTTAAAAATGAGAATTCAAACATTTCCAAAGAAAAGTTGCTTTGATTTTAAAATTCTTGGGTTGACTTTAAAAAACGATTCAAGGATTTCTCTCCCTTCAATTGGAAAATGATGTCTCCTCCTCCCCCTTCTACAATTTTTAAAAAGGTCTTGGGCTCCATTTTCAAAACAAGTTCTATATTTTTAAGAGTGACACATATCAAGTAACCAGAAACTGGCCTTGGCTTGGAAAACCTCCCGGTTCTTATAAGCATGCCATCACTAGTTCCTTTTAGGATGATGAATACTATTGATTGGCTCTGATCGGCCTGTGACCCAGCAGTGGCATTAGACATTGGCTATAAAACATCTCCTTATGAATTTTTCATTGGCCTGAGTATCTGCAGAGTGCGGCAGCTGCAGGTCCCCTGCTCAGCCTCCTCCTCCTCCTCCTCCTCCTGGTCTCTGTGTCCCGGCTCTGATGATGTCACTCTGCAGGGCCATGTTATTGGATCAGGGCGATTAGCTTTACAGCCTGATCTGGGCAGAATCCAATTTCCTTCTCACGTGCTGAGGGCTTACGAGTAGTCATGTGCTTTTTGTTTTGGGATGGCATCACAGGATTGCTAGAAAATACAGTAAGCTGAAGTCATTTCCCATCAGGCGTTCTCTTCACCACAGGGGGACAATGTGTCACAGTGCACTTACAGTGTCCCTAGCTTTTTCCAAGAGCAGGAGAGGAGGCGAAGGCTGGAGCAGCACCCTGCCAGGCTTGGGGTCTCGTGGGAGCCCCCAGGGAGGAGAGCGCTGTCCACTTTTACACTGGTTGGGGATCTCACGGTGGAGCTGAAATCCCCAACATTTGTATTCATATTCAGATCTCAGACTTCGTAGCGTAGCACTGTCAAGCTCACACCGAAGTAGGTGGGAAGGTGAATCCCCAGCACCCTGGCCTTGATGTGGTGGTGGGAGCAACCCCCAGAGTTACCTTTGATGCGAATGGAGAAGCTTCCTTCAAAGCAAACTCATCCCTGCTACCTGCTCTATCCCTGTTGGGCTTTAGATTCCAGATTTGGGCAATGAGAGAAACTCAAGTTGTCATGTCTAGAAATAGGGTTTAATTTCCAGTAACAACTGTATCTAGGTGAAACTGGTTTAAAATAAACTTCAAGCACCAATTTGGGGGAGCACATAATGTGAGATTAGGAGAGTCAGTGGGATGGGGCAGGGAAGGCTGGCAAGGCTGGGTAGGGCTGAAGAACTGTGTGTCTGAGAGCTTCTCTCTCTTGTGCACCCCCTGCTCCTGCTTCCTCTGTCAGCCTAGAGCCAGGCCTGAAAACCCATTAACACCCATTAACGAGAGAGCATCTGGAGTCCCTATGTTATGCTTGGCTGTTGCCAAATATTCTGTTGTACTCTCAGAGAAGAAATTTAAAAAGTAAGACAATCAGGAAGTGCCTTCAATAAAAGCAAGACTTCTTCCTGGTTTATGTTCCTGCTAAGGGAATCTAGATTTTTCCTGGGAACCGTGGTCAATTTTAACAAAGTGCATCTTTCACTCCACCCACAGCAACCTGCGTGCCTGAGCCCTGGGCAAACGACGCCTGGAAGAAACTTTCTTTCTCCCCCTCCAGGTTGCTTATTGCTGGAGTGCAACTATGCTCTTTATACTTGAGTCTTCGCTGTAAATTATTTGCAAAGTTTGAAGAATCAAAACAAATGCACACTTAATTAGTGCCATCTTCAGAGACCAGCTGAGATGAGTATGTCGAGGTGCCCAAGATTGGGTTGCTTTTGGTTCTCTACGTTAGGCCTTCCCTACATGCGCCCTTTGATTTTGGGGACTAAAGCTTCCAAATGAGAGGAGAGAACTTCTAAAAGTTAGTCATGGAGCCAGAGGGAACAGAAATGTCACACATTCTTTCTTTGAAACTCATGAACCCACCCCTTCATTGGAATGGCCACTGTAGGCAGCAACTGCCATAGCACATCCCTTTCATGAATATTACAGGTTCCTTGGATGCCAGCATCCTTTCCAGTCTCTGGGGACCATCAGCCCAATTCTATGGCTTCCAAGTCCTCAGGGACTGTTACGGTTTGTGTCTGGATGTCCCCCCAAAGCCTCATGCAGTCATGGGGGCAGTCTTCCAGAGTTTGTGACTGATTCATGGTCCGATGCTGGGATTATGGGTGTAAGTGCTACAATTACCTCAGAGTGAGTAGCTTGCATACAACATAAGGGACAGAAAGAATCTTCTCTCATTCTCTTCTCTTTTTGCTCTTGTTGCTTTTGCTGTCTTCCACTGCCATGAACTCTTGCCCTTCTGCCATGTGCCACCCTGCCTTGGAGCCAATGGTTATGGACTGAAACCTCCACAAACTGTGAGCTAAACAAGCCTTTCCTTCCTTAATGCTGGGAGTGGGGTATTTTGTCTTAGAAACAAGAGAAAAGTAACCAAGGCAGAATTTGGTACCAGAGAAGTGGGGTCTTTGCCAAGAATGGCTTGTGGGGAGAGTTTTGAAAGGTTCCAAGATGTTGCCTGAAAGAATAGCACTGAAATGCCTTAGGCTGTTCTGCTTGGGAGATTCTGGTCAGAGCTCAGAATACCAGAAGTCTGATAGAAATCCTGCCAGTAAAGTCCAGGCTCAGGAGGTTTCTGCTGGGAAAGACTACACTGACTATTGACTCCAGATAATGTGTGTTATGGCTTGGCAAAAAGTTTGTCTGCATTTTGCTCATGTCCAGAGACTTTACCTGAGACTAAGATTAAGAACAGCAGACTAATTAAACTGGCAGAAAAAATTGCAAGGCAGTCCAATATTGAAGCTGTAGCGTGACTATTGTTGGGAGAGGGGGTTAGCCAGATTTATGTTGAGAATCAAGAGCAAAGAGCCTAGCAGAATGATTTAAAATGTTGTAAGTTTGACCATAATGGATGCTCCAGTAAGGCTGTGGACAGCAAAGATAGAGCTGAGGAGATCTCATTTGCTGAGAATGAATAAGAGAATATAAAAGATGACCCAAATGCATCACAAGAAGCAGCAAGTCTCCACCCTTTGCAGCCTTAAAATTGCAACAGTGAAAGACTTTGGTTGAGAAGAGTCACAGAGCACCATGTTGCAGAATGGTGATGGTCATACCAGGTTCTGGAATGGAGGCAGCATAGATAATTTATTCCTCAGATTTGGATTCAGAGTGCTCAGTGATCCAGCCACTTGACCCCCACAACCAAGAGAGAGGAAAGCCTCGCTACTGCTCCAGCTGGCAGCAGACCTTGGCATCATTCACGTGGTGCTGGCTTTAGGTGCATGCAGAATGCAAGAGTTCTGAGATTAAAAAGGCTCCCAACTAGATTTCAGAAGGTCTGGGCCAGG
This sequence comes from Dolichotis patagonum, assembly GCA_004027295.1. Lineage (NCBI taxonomy): Eukaryota > Metazoa > Chordata > Mammalia > Rodentia > Caviidae > Dolichotis > Dolichotis patagonum. The sequence goes on along the minus strand of PVJX010046450.1, from coordinate 4,941 downwards.
GATTTAGCTCAGTGGCTTAAGCGCCTGCCTGGCAAGTGCGAGGTCGTGAGTTCGATCCCTGGTACCAAAAAAAAAAAAAAAAAAGATTTCAGAAGGTCTGAGAGGTCAGGCAGTGTGGCCCTGAGAGGATAATGTGTGAAGTTGTGGGTGTGAAGCCAAAGGTGCAGTAGAGAACCCAGAAGTTTGGAAAACCCAGAAATGTGGATCATCTAAGGAAAACTGCAAGAATTGAGAAGAGTGGGCCTAAGAGAGAAGCCTTGAGAGCTACAATCACTGGAAGTGCCATAGGGGTGGAGTCATGAAAGCCTCTTGGAGCTCACAGTTTACCATAGATTGCTTCAAATGTTCCGCATGAAACTACAGGACTTAATGTTTGTGCTGCTGGATTTTGGACTTGCTTTGGACCCAATGCTTTGTATCCTTTTGTTTGTACCTTTTGAAATAGTAATGTTTATCTTGTGTTATTGAATATTAGAAGTGTTTAACTTTGTTTTCATTTGTGCTAGGGTTTATAACTAAGAGTTTGCCTTAGATCTTGGAGGAGACTTGGGATTTGAACTTTTCAGCAATGCTAAAACTGTTAGGATTTTGGCAACTCTTACAGATGAACTAAATGTGTTCTGCATAAAGGATGACCATGAGTCTTTGGGAGGCTGAGGTAGAATGCTATGGTTTATGTCTGGATGTCCCCCCAAAGCCTCATGCAGTCATGGGGGCAGGCTTCTAGAGTTTGTGACTGATTCATGGTCTGATGCTGGGTTTATAGGTATGAGTGCCACACCCACCCTAGATGTGTAGCCTACATACAATATAAGGGACAGAAAGAATCTTCTCTCATTCTCCTCCCTTTTTGCTCTTGTTGCTTTGGCTATCTTCTATTGCTGTGAACTGTTGCCCCTCTGCCATGTGCCACCCTGCCTTGGAGCCAGCTGATTATGGACTGAAACCTCCACATACCATGAACTAAATAAACCTTATTACTTAATTTTGGGTGGTGAGTATTTTGTCTCAGCAACAAAAGAAAAGTAACCAACACAGGATTTTTCTGCAAATTTGAATTTATTAATAAATTTTTAATCAATGGTACTGTACAAAATGCTGCATTAAATTCAAGGACAGTCACTCTGGAACATCATATGTGACAGGCATCTCCCTTGGTCCTCTAAATATCTACCTTGACCTGTGACCTGCTGATTCCATGGACATCTTCTCTTTGCTTCCCATTGTTTTATCCCAAGGAAATAGCAGCTTTTTGTAAAATATTAGGAAGTCACTTCCTTATAACCATGCTCTCTCTAAGCATGGAAAGCCCATTTCCCCTGTATTATAGGCTTTCTACCAGTGTCCCCCATCCTGAGAGAGGCCTCTAGCCAAGTCCACAGCCTTGGAAGGCTTTTAACTTGGAGGGTATCTTAGAAGTCACTTAGTCTAAATCCAATATTAAAATTAAAGTGGTTCCTAAAGCAAGGGTCTTTTGAAACTGATTTTTTGAAACTGTCATTGGAACAGATCTTGAGTCACGTGTCTTTGAGAGACATCCTCCCTAGTCTCATGACACAGATGACACAAGATGACAAGGCATCTGGGAAGGCTGTTTGTCTCTGATGTGTCTGTGGGTGACAGAGTGGGTTAATTCTGATGACTCTGGGGTGCCTTTCCTTCCTCCTAGTCTGGAAAGGTGAGTGGCCAGCTGTTGCCTGTTTTGAGAAGGTCCCTCACATGAGGATCACAGACTGTTAGGGTTTCTTTCTTTCTTTCTTAGTTTGGTGGCTCATTTTTTCCTAACCACTGGTGTGATCATGACACAGCGGTATATTTCTACTCTGAGCTCAGAAAAATGGTGTGGAAGAAACAAAAAACTCCAAATCTGGACAGAGGGGTAGCTACCTCCCTGAGTGAGGTCAGTGCTTGGCTTTTGGGAACACATCTGGAACATCCTCTGTCTTTTGTGCCTACATGTTCACTGCCATCAGGAAGATTTCACTGGTCACGGGAAGGCAGTCCTCACATTTCTGTTGACTTTAGCATACTGTAGCTCAAAGGGGCCCTTCATTCCCCACTTTGACTCATTCAAGCCAACTTTCAAAGTCAGCCCTCCCAGACCCTCACTATTCAGCTAAGGACCCACCCGTAGACTGATTGCCCTGTTAGGCGCCCTTGTTCCCCAGCTCCTTCTCCCCTTTTCCAGATCCCAGTGCCTGGCACAGAACAAGGGGCTGTGGAGCTCCCAAACCAAGCCAAGTACTTTGGCTCTGCTCATCCTGTGGCTCTTCGCTGTTTCATATGTAGTTTCTACCAAACTGCTATTTCCTGCCTTCCCCTATATGGACATTTCTTCCACAGCACCCAGTCGGTGCTATTGCTCTAGAGGGTCATCAAAAGCTGCTTTTTGACTAGCCATCGGGACAAATGTGTCATGGGACGTTCTGGGACACATGACCCTAAGGACTGGTGAGTAGCACAAGTTATTTCCCTTAATAGTGGGTGTGTATAAAGAAGCCAAACATCTCTACTGCCCACTCTAACTGCCAGAGAGTAGCACCACAGCTTGTCTTGGGTTTTATTCTCCTTGATTTTCCTAATGAGACTCATGCAGTTGTTAACTACCTTCTTCCTAGAAAACCTTCTTCACTTGTTTTGGAGTGATCAGAACACCAAATGGTCCCCAACTCTAACTCACTTCATTCCCCTCGGTTGAATCATCTTGCATCTTGTTTAAAACATAGGTGTGTCCCAAGATCTGTCTTCAGCACAGTTCCTCTGCATTATCTGCCCCTCCTTTCTGATCTCAAATACTCCTACTGTCCAGTGAATGATTCTAGGCACGTAGTTCCCAGATCTTTATCCCTCAACCAATTTAACTACAGAGTTTGAGTTTCCTATTTTCAATTGTCTACTGAACTGCTTCCCCTGGATGATCCTCCCCATCTTTCAAATACAACAAGTTAACAATGAACAAACAATCTTGTCTCCCAAACAACCCTTCTTCCTAACTTTCCTATGAAAATCTGTAAAAGACAACATACCACTAACATAGACAGAAGGTCTGAACCTGAGACATCTTTCGTTCCTCTGTCTCTCCCAATCCTGTAGCTAAGGCGTCTGCAGCTATTACTAAGCATTCACTAAATGTCTTCTTTATGCCAGACTCTGGAGATGCAGTGTGCAAAACATAAAGACAATGGGAACCAGAAAGACGGGGAGAAAGAGGAGGGACAAACTCTTGGCCCTGGTGAGTTTACCATTTTGCAAACAGTTGAGTGTGTACAGCATGGGTATCTAACCTTTCAGCTTGCTTGGACCATACTGAGTACAGAGGAATTGTATTGGACCATGTAGAAAATATATAATATAGTTAATGTATATAAATAACAATACTTCCTTTGTTTTTTAAAACTTTTTTATTATGACACAGGTGTGTTCAACCTTCGAGCCACATGTTGGACAAGTCTATGGGAGAAAGAATTACTCAGCAAACAATTTACAAGTTATTTTGAAAACACAAGTGTGAAGAGTGCTGGAAAGAACACTATATGTTACCCTGAGAACTTAGGGAGAGAACAGAAAAATTTTTTATTCATTTGATGACTATTTATTGACAACCCACCAAAGGTCAAGCACTGTTCTGGAGTTCAAAGACTTCCTATTCCACCTGTGTGTGCCTCGAGGTTGGTCCAGCACGGTTCAGGTCCCCACTGACCATCTTCCCAAAGTTTCCTAGAGAGCTTCTGCCCTCTGCATCTGTTGCGTAGAACAGGCCATCTGAACACAGCCTGGTTTAGAAACACTTGACGGCAATGTGATAGCATTGATACAATCACGACTCAGCAGTTAGGGATTTGAGCCCTGACGTCCCACCTTTTCTCCTGGTTTCCCTCCAGCTCCCTTTCATGCTACCTGTCTTCCTGTCTCAGAATCAAGCTGAGTTCACCCACCGCTCTGTGCACTGATGGCAAAGTGACCATCCCTTTACAGAGGCTCATAGAAACTTTTTTTTTTATCGGTACAGGGGATCGAACTCACAACTGCACGCTTGCAAGGCAGGCGCTTATGCCACTGAGCTAAATCCCCAGCCCCCATAGAAACTTATTAAATAGATGTTGTCAGAGATGGTTTTCCAGTACTTTTGTATGCATTCATTATTTCTTTCTAATAGGATTACACTTTTTTCTTTTTCTTTTTTTTAATTTTATTTTAAAAGGGAGTAAAATTAAACACAACAGAACAGAACAGAATGGGACACAAGAAAGCATAAACTTCAAAGCTAGATAACCAGAGATCCTCACCATCCGTCATATTGTCTTTTGCTTTCTTCCAAATGGTTGTCCCTATCCTTGCACATGGAGAGCTCACGCTAAATAACATAGCCAATCCTCTCACAAGATGTGCAGTTCACTGGCTCCCACCTGCTAGGCAGGGGGTAGGGGGAGGAGGGACACAGGATGGGGGACATGAGATGTCTGATTCTCAGCCCACATGCAGGCAGGATCACAGTCGCCCCCCAGAGACGGGAAGAGTTCCTTGCTCTCCCACCACCCCAAGTCAACCGCATGGTGCTGGTCCCAATGCGCCAGGGTCTCTCTCCCTTGGGCCACCAAAAGTCAGCCACACTCTCAGCCACCCCCAGAGAGGGGTGGAGCTCCTTGTTCTCCTGGCACCCCGAGTCAACTGCATGGTGCAGGTCCCGAGGTGCCAGGGTCTCTCCCCTTCAGGCCCCCTAAAGTCCGCCATACTCACCTGCTATTTCTTTCTGATGAATTGACCATTCCATATCCAAAGTTCTGAAATGGCCAACAGACCACAGAAAGAATTCTCTTTAGGCTCCTGTTTAAAACCAGCAGCTACAGCGATCTGCTGGCCTTGCTTCAGGGCCACTTTCTTTTTCTCTCTCTCTTTCTTCTTTCTTTCTTTCTTTCTTTCTTTCTTTCTTTCTTTCTTTCT
>PVJX010046449.1:0-12310 GCA_004027295.1 Dolichotis patagonum | reverse complement strand
TCTTATAAATAAATGAATCTGATGCTGGAAAATAAAAAAAAAGAGTGAAAGAAAAGGGCAAAAAAAGACCCGAAATGTGTTATGTACATGTACAATTCCCTACAGTGAATATATCATTGTGTACTGCAAACATGTAGTAATAAAAGTCAGAAAGGAAGAAGGAAAGACAAAGGAAGAAAGAAAGAAAGAAAGAAAGAAAAAAGAAAAGAAAAAAAAAGAAACCCAAGGCTGATAAAAGTCATCAAAATGACACAGGAATGTCAAAAGCTCTGGATCAAAGTGTATTGCACGGTGGCTCCTCTAGGTGGATTACACCAAATGCAGTTAACGACTTTTACTACCTATAGTTAAAATTTCAATACTTCGAGACCAATTTTGAATTGGCTTATCTTATCACTTATAAACTTCATTTCTTTAATAATTTTAATATGTCTTTATGCAAATATATATTTAGATCACACATTTAAAGCCTTCAACTTCAGTATATATATATATATAATATATATATATATATATATATATATACCTAATCAGAAAATGTCTCTACTACAATGAACTTATCATTTTAATTGGAGCTTTATAAAGAGCAAGTTTTTTGTATATAGATAGGATATTTCATTAGGGAGGTGACATTTCTATTTTTATTCAGCAGAAGTACATGAAATAATCTCGGATGACTTGCAGCATTGTTTAAAGTTCACAGAATCTCATCTTTAAGGAGATATTAATTATTATAATACAATTAGTCATATACCTATCCATTCTGATTTCAAAGCAGCCTTACAAATTTAGATAGTGAAATAAGATAGTTTTCCCCTATAAAATACTCCATGTTTTAGAAAATATTTTTAATTTTATTCCTCATGATAAAATTAGAGAGATGATAGTTAAAGTTAAAGAATAGTTAATGAACTTACCTAAGCAATCAAGAGAATTCCTTTAATTAATAATTATGTAAATTACTATCTTAAGATTTTGCATTTATTTATCACATACACAATTATATTAAAATCATTTATATATTCATTTATTAGTTGATATACATTTGCATCTCTTTTCTTATTTGGTAATTTTCTATTGCTAGCACAACTTGACTTTTTCTGAGCTGACAGCAATATTTCTTTATAGACAGGTACATTTAAAGTATTAACTATCCCAGTTTTCCTTTTATACTTTAAGGTATTTTTATTTGTTAATCCCCTCCAGAGTTCAACAAATATATTTAAGAGGTATGCTCAGAAAATACTTGAAATTCTACATCAAAGAACTCTTACTAAAGTCGCGGACTAGTGAGGCAACTTGGTGTGTTTTCTGGTCTACAGGGAACAACTCTTTTCCCTGGGTTCGCATCCAAGGTAGGAATATTTGGGTACTAAATTTACTGAGGTAGAGATTTCTAAGCTTATTCTCAGAGACATTACTCTCAACAATTTTCAAGGTGTTAAGAAAGAAAAGGCCAAATTATCCAGAAGCCCTAGACCTTTCCCAGAAGGTTCTCACTTATGAGCGGTGCCTGGACTCCAGGTAAAGCTTATTGATTCTGTACTCATTCACATTCTGTCACCCTTCAGGTTCACCCATAGCTTGCTACACAAAGCACACCAGATACTGTGGTTTCCAAGCCATGCCTACCTGTTCATGTCTTTAAATATTTATGCATGTTTTCTCATCTTCAATAGTACATGTGTGTGACCTTTTGGATACTCATACAGTGTGGAAACAGAATACATCCCAAGATCAACAAATGTCCAAGAGTGCTCCCTAAATTATCTGCTGTGATCTGGCTTTAATTGTGAACAGATCATTCATTACAATTCCCTTCCCCTGGTGCAGTGTGGGGAGAGACTTTTCTCACTTGTAGACACACAGAAACAGCTGATGGCATCAGAGAAGCCAACATAACAAGGATTGCATGGAAGTGACTCCTTCAGGAGGGCACAGACTTGCAATTTGAGAATTCTTCTATGCTCCTCTCTCCACCCTGCTCCCTGCAAAGGAAAACATAAATGATGCATGAGATGGAGTAGAATGACTTTGCCCATCAAGTTATGGAGGGTCTCATAAAATTATTCTCCTTTGAAACAGTGGTTAAAAGCAAGCGAAAAGCCATGCCTATGAAGTCTGGTGAAACCCTGCAGACACACAATGCAGAACCAATATTTAACACTTAACCCTGGTGGAAAGAAACCAGATGGAGATTAATTAATGACAGAAATAATTCAGATTGGTCATGAAGCAGAAATCAACCAGACAGTCACACAGATGTGAATCAGAAATAATCCAGAAACACACTCAGCAAGATTCTGCTGTTCCTGTACAAGGTAATTCATCCTGAGACCCAATTAGAGGGGCCCCAGGAAGATGCCGACGAGGTACATCTGCTGAGCTGAGAACCACTTTGAGAGTTAGATCCTCGTGGACAGAATACCAATAACACAAATGATAAACAGGACCCTCGGACATTTTGGTCACCTCCCTTGTCTTGCACTCTGTGATAAAGAGCAACACAATGGAAAAAAGAAACCCACTCGCCTCCCTGGTAAGCAGCCATGGCTCAAGCAAGCGGCAGGTGACCCAGGGAGAGAACCAGCCAGCGTCTCTCAAGATCCATACCATGTTGGAACTTAGGGCACTGGGAAACCAAGCAACCCACTCACCTCCCTGTTAAGCAGCCAAGAGCCTACCGGTACACAGGCTGAGAATCAAACATTCCCCCCTCCCATTAGCAAGTGGGAGCCAGAGGTCTGAGCATCTCTTGCGGTGCTGACCGTATGCAATATAGCAAATATGGGGGATTTCCTTCTACCATCTCTCTGAAGGCAAATATTGTTATCACTGTTTTGCTTTGTTCTGATTAACTGTATTGCTCTATTCAATATTCCATTTTCATAAGGTCTATAGTGTTCTGTATTTGGTGTTATTTTGCTATACCTGATTGACTGGACAACTACTGTGAAGATAATGAGATATACTCTGGTACCTATTACTGTTATCCCGGTAACCTGTTATGACTTTCTGTACCAATTTCACTGCATTGTCTCAATTGGCTTTCTTCCGTCTCATTCTGTTGTATTTTACTACCTTCAAAATAATAAAAAACTAAAAAAAATAAAAAGAGCAACACAATGAAGTGTTTGGGAAAAATCAGGCCTCCAGAATGAAGATAGAAAGCTGCAACTTTAAGTAAAATGATGGTAATAAATAAAAACAAGGTCTCCCCCTTGCTATGCATGGCTTTTCCAGGAAATGGGGCTTTTAGGATGCTGCAATTCTGCCCCCATTGTAGCCCACTGGGATGCCTGGGTGGTTTGTAACTACTATTTTCTTGTGGGTTCCTATGATCAACAACCCACCTCGGAATATAGTACTTTTAGAAGCACAAATCTTTGTCAGGGCTGCCGTGGATGGGGCTCTTTGCGCGGACGGCATCTCATTTAACTTTATCACGATTGCTTCCTTTAGGTATTTCTGGTACAAAAGAGATGGCAGAGATGGGCGTGTGTTCTCCCCCAGTCGGTGACGGCCACCCTGACTCTCATGGAGCATGTGCCTTGCTTCATGTTTCAAGTTTCTTTGGGTGCAAAACTGCTTGGCTCCTGCTTGATAGTGTCCTGCAAGGGTTAATATGCAGAGACGGCAAAGTTAACAAGGGACGCACCATAAATGACTCCAGCTGTGTATAATTAACTGTAATACTGCAGAGTAAATGACTTTTATTGGCAACCATGTCATAACTTCATTAAAAGTCATATTTACAGCCCTCTCCGATGAAATGAGTTCTTCTGTATTCTGGAATTTAATGAGCATTCATTTTCACCTTGTTCAATTATCTTCACCCCTTCCCCCTCCTTCCTTTCCCTGTGGGAAGTATGAAGCCAAAAGAAAGACAATAGGAACGCAATTAGCACCTGGCACAGGGCCCTCCTTGGAAGGAGCACTTCCCAAAGCACAGTAAAACTGTTTCTCCTTGTTTTCTGTTACAAACAGGTAACTTCCTTACACAAAAACACTAAGTAGCAATCATAAAAGCATCAAACTGATTTGATGTTTTGCTTTCAAAGGTTAGTTCTCTGAGAAGAGATCTTGTCTAAACCAATCAGGAGCAAACCCTAAATCTGTCAAGTATGAATAAATGTGGAGTGAATAATGATCACAGAGACCAGGATAGAAAACAGGCTAACAATATACTCGGTATCACACTGGTAACCCTTATTATCTGAGCGTACATATCTTATACTTCTTTTTTCTCCTTGAGTGGTATAACTACCCCCTCAGTTCTGTTTCCTTTCCCTATGCTCACCTCTCAAGTTGTGAGGAAAGTATTCTGTGTGACCCATGAAGTAATCTTGGTCTCATGATCTTGACTCAATTTCTACTTAATCTCCAGCGTCTGTGTAGGGTTTCTGGGTATTCAGTACAGCAGGCTTTTGGTGTGGACCTACAATATCAAGCATGTTTTCATTGTTCATGTTCCAGTTGGCGGACTATTGTGGTTCAAGGTGGAATTTAATGCTTGCTCACATGAGTATTAGGAAGGATGAGCTCTGGGCACCCACAAAACTATATTTTAATCCCCTACTTACACCATAAATTTAGAAAATCTGGTGCAAACTTACAGATCATTCTCATACGAATAGGAGTAATTACTGTCTTTTTTAATGGCATTGCTATTTTAAATAAAATAACATGCCTCATGAGTTCCAGGGAGAAGGCACTCATTCAATATGTTTTCATATTTCCTCAACCCTCCCTGCCTCCTCCACTTTCATCTGCCATTTTACTTCTCCCCAGGAGTTTATCATTTCCCTATATCTTATCTTTCACAAAATAAAATGTTTGACATTAATGTTTTGGGCTCTAGATTAACTGAGAACTACTCTTGACAAAAGACGCACATTGGTTGACAAGCCAGAATCTATAAAACGAATCTGTCTACTATAAAAGGATGCCATGAAAGGTAATGGTGCCTAACTCGGGCTGGAAAGTGGTGAGAGAAATAACAGCCCTGGCTGGCATTGAACATGAGGTCATCTCACCTCCCCAGACTCCCACTGGTCTGAGGGATGGAACAGGGGTAATGTGGTGGGAGGCAGAGTCCAAGACCACTCAGGCACAGCTAGCACTTACGTTTATGGATGTAAAATGCCCTTGGAAGCTGGCTTTATTTAAGCACAGTGTCACCAGCCAGGGAATATGTTTTGCCGCTAAGCTTGCTGTCTTCAGCAAATTCCACTGTGCACTTCTGCTGCTGTGCTCGCTTCTGCTACTTGATCTGACTCTCAGCTGACCCTTTGCAATGAGCTCTTTGGGCAGCAGGTACTGCTTGGGAACACTGTTTCCCCCATTCATCTGGAGTTTTAATGAAGCTCGGGAATAAAATGAGCAGGAACAACTTCTAATAGAGTTTTCTCCTAAGTTTAATATTGAGGATCAAAACCCTTCATTGAGTTTTAACTGGTATGCGAACAACAAATTACACATTCTAAAAAAAGAGTGGAATTAAATAGAGCAGCACACAACAGGAAAAGCTCAATAATAAAGGTAAGTACATTCTTCCTGTCACAACCAAGTTACATGCCTGCGGCTAGATCATTGATTAAATTGGTCGTTAAACGAGGAATGATATACTGCATGGCCATTACAATATTCAGAACAAAAAAACTGGTCAAAGGAAACTCCAACTTGATGACTGCACTTTTGTTTGCATAACTACTGCATGCAGCACTGTAGTGTATAACAGAACATAAAACTGCAGTGCTCGGCTGCACAGTACATGAGCAAAAATTACAGCACCGCACTGCCCAGAAGATACCATGAGACTACACAGTCCCTCACCTGCCTTTGCCGAAAGCGTGAGCAGTGGGTCACGCCTAAACAGTGTGCTTTGTTCGTAAGTCTAAGTAACTGCCAAATAGGCTGGCCATGAAACAAGAAGCATCTTACAGGCTCATGAAATTGTGTGTGTAGACAGCGCATGTACACACCTGCACACATACACGTGACGCTGTGAGGGACGCCCTTCCTAAGTACAAATCACTGCCAAATGGTTATCTGGAAATAGCTGGCTGAAAAAGCATCAGTGTTAGGGCGAGTTGTCTTGCCCCTCCGTGTTGCTGCCTTATTACAACCTCCTCTTCTAAGGGCTCTTGATCTTCGTCTTCCTCCTCAGCCAAATACGCCCAGTGGCATCAGAAGAGTGAAAGTAAGCAAAGGAATCAGCTGGGGCAAAGGGCACCTAAGTAAATGGGTGGGACGGATAATTGTACCATTGGTGTTTATTTGTGCTTCCCCAGATAATCAGCCCCAAACCCTTCCAGTACAATCGTTTGACTTCTCAGATACAATAAAAATTTCAAATACAAAAATTTGCATTTAGATACAGTGAAGACAATGTGTTCGTCACAAGATAATTAAGCACACATGCACACTGAGTGGCATTTAACTGCACTTTTACCAAGTGTTCTAGGACAGCTTTTTCCAAATGTTTTGAAATGAGGGACCACAAGAGAGTTCCACAGTGACTGTCACCAGATATACTCTGGCTGGCTCTCTCTTTCAAATAATGGGACTAGAAAGAGGCAGTGGTGAGAAAAAGGGAAGATGGGGGGACATTCCAGATGACTCCTGAGAGGCTCAGTACAGGCTGTTGGTCCCCAGTCCAGACATGCCTTATTAAAAACACTGTCCTTTCTAGTATCTTTGATTCCCATATGTCTCTCTTACTGTCTCTCTGTCCACTGTCCTGTCTCCCAGAGGCTGACTTTTCAAGGTGAGGCAATTACCTGGGAAAATTCTATTTAAAAACAGACTCCGGGGAAAGCGAGGAAACACCTGAGTGCCGTAGATGACGGCGGATCCCGCTCGGACCATCAGTTTTCATAGACACAATCTGGCCCTCTGTCGAGCAGGCTCACAGAGCTCAGAAGTCTGTGGCTGCCCTCACACCTGTCCAGACAGATGGGCGACAGCAGAACAGCAGAGGGATCCACTGGCATCGCAGCTGGGCGCAGGCACAGCGCCCTCTGGAATCCGGGATGGTCTTGGAGCCTGAGATTTCCCACTGCACAGGCACCAGCTCCTTCCCCTTCTTGACTTACTAACTTTCAAGTGCCATTTGGTGAGATAAGAAAGTAAGGCAAACACATATGCAGGGCTTCCCCCCCACCCCTTTTTAAAAAAGGAAATATAAAGGTAAACAGATAAAAAGACCGGGACAGAAAAAAGGAAAGGGACCAAGGGCAGAAAGGTGAAAAAGACAAAATCCAAAGGCAGAAACCTTGTCTAAATTGTATTGAACTCCTTTTTTCCTCCTCATCTCTAACATGAGTTTTTTCTTTACAATGTTGAACATCCTTGAGACTAACCAATGATTTTTTAAAAATTATATTTATAGTGCTGCTGCAAGCAGTAAATGATTAATTCATGGAACACCCCTAAAGTGCACAAGACATGTTTTTAATAGCTAACTTTTATATGATAATGAGGAGAAACAAGAAGAGGCAAAAGTTTTACTGAAAAAGAAAAGAAATAGTATAAAATAAAATAAAATAAAATAAAACATATACAGAAGTATTTGGACTTTTAGACTAATAAGACAATGGGACTAAGAACAGATAGAATAATATAACATTCTTCAGTTATTTTGTTCAGTGCCAATCTAGGACCTGCAGTGATGGCCATTTTTAGGTGTGTCAAACCCATACATCAGTAGCTTTTGAGTGAAATGCATTGCCATCCACATTGTTGATGGGCCTTTGCAATCCATTTCAAGAAAAAAAACTGAAGTACCCCCAAAAGGGAGAAATTCTGCCTCCTGAACTCAACTCCTTTCAACTCAACATCATCGCATTAGCTCCTCCCTGGGTTTCTAGCATGCTGGCTTGGCTTATAGAGTTTAGACATTCCAGCCCCTACAATTACATATGTCAGTTCCTTAAAGGTAGTAGAGTCCAACACACATACTTACATACATACATACCTCCTATTGAGTCTGTTACTCTGGAGAACCCTAGCACAACTCTGTAGGAACTGGACAGAGCCATAATCAGAAATGAATACACATACACAGGTGAATTTTAAAAGTGCTATGGGCCAGTGACTGGTGTGTATGCACCTCCTAGCCCCTGTCTTGCATGGCAGTAGTTAGTGGTAACATTCGTCTGTTTAACTGTCATTTTCTTGCTGGCTATGTCGAGGATAACAGGTCTGAGTTCACAAATCTCCAGAGAGAAGAATGTCACTTGAGGATGCTCTCAGAGAAGCCCTCTTTACTCATTGTAACGGGGACAGAGCGTTGGGTGTGCTACCACTGAGGCATATCCCTTTGCGAACTAGGGTCTTATTAAGCTGCACAGGCTGGCTTCAAACTTGTCCTCTTGCTTCAGCCACCCAAGAAGTTGGGATTACAGGCAAGTACCATTATGCCTCAGCTGAGAAGACTCTCCTTTGCCTGGACTTGATTTAGAGGATCAGATTGTATATTTTACTTGGCCCAATGACGCAGTGAGACTTTGTGATCTCAGAAGCAGAAACCAGTGTATTTTCCATAGGTAGGAATATAAAGATGGTCCCTCCCAGTGTTTTAATGTGTGATTCTTTGACTTCACAATAGAGAGGTATTTGGTGGAAATTGCATCTCACATTTTAAATGTCAGCCTTCTTTATGATTCTGCCTTGGGATCTAGGCAGTGGCAGTGTGCCCAGCTTCAGTGTGTCCTGTGATCATGAGGTAAAATGACCAATAACCTACAGAGGATTCTGTTGTTAAGCTGTGATGTTCAGTAGGGTGGGTGCATTGAATGCTTCCCATATTATGGTGTTTTCAACACACATGTTGGGACATAGTGCCATTGAAATCTCATCCGCAAATACTTTATAGCCAGAGTATTGGCTTTGGCCAGTTTTTCAAAAGGCCACAAATTCTTTGACACCACTTGAGAAGTGGAATCTTGTTCCCTTCACACAGGGTCATTTCCAGGCTATAATTCCTTGAATCTCTTAGGCCAGTGCTGTATCACTGCCAAGATCAAGTTACAAAAGGATGTGCAATTCTTTACTTAGTTGACGTGGACTATTCACATCTGGTCCCTTAAACAGTGGTACAGAGATGCTATCATCCTGGGGTCAGGATGCTGTGAGAAGCCAGGCTCCACAGGAAGCTGCACTCCAGTTTGCAGTTCTTTCACACTCTCCTGACCAAAGCACCAGCTCTGCAGGAAAAACAAGCCTTCAGATGATTCCGGATTCCCACCACAGCCATCTCCAAGCAAATACTTCTTGCAAAGTTCCCAAATATTGTGGGGAAGAAATAAGCCATGATAATACTGGACTTTACCAGAGCCCTGGGTTCTCAGAAAATAGAAATTGTTGAGAAGTCTTCCAGACGTTTTGTTGCCAGGAAACAAGCAAGCAGGAAGGACCATTCTCCCCTCACATACTGTGAAATAAAACCTGCTCAGTCTTTCCTCATGATTCCCATAAACCTTCAGTTGACTCGCCTACCCATCTGCCTCTAAAAGCCGATACTCTCAGTCTTCTCTTTGCCAATGAGTGACAAAGGTGAGAAACATCGTTTCCTTAATCACCCAGCTATGTCTGGTTTTTTACACCATTCTCTCACTCAGCCCTCCCCAAGCTGTTGCCCCACGGAATCTGAGCACAATGAATGGCTATATTATAAGATTTAAATTTGCTTCTTTTGCCACAAAATAACCAGAACACAGCTCATAGTCATCTGTCCTTATGACCTGAAATTTAAAACTCCACAAGTTGAATGCAGACCTTTTTCTCTTATTTATATTCTCATAGGTACTTCTGGTTGTTTTTAATCTGCAGAGTTATGGTTTGATTCAGTGTCAACAAGACTTTCTCTATCCCATTTTGAATTATTGCTCCTGTTTGATTGTTCTCTTCCTCTGAAATGCCAATTATATATATTATTCTTTCTCTTCAGTGTAAATCATCAGCATTTTATTATTTTTATCTCTTTTCTTTCGTAAAACATCTTCAAGTGTGTTCTATGTAACACTGATTTCATTTCTGATATGTTCAAACATGATTTTTAATGCTGATATTAGATCTGCAATTATGGTTATAGTTTTTAAAAATTTCTTATTTTCTTTGTCAAACAAGCATGCTTCTCAGCAAGCATCCAATTCATATAAAACATTCATCACCTTTTAGTATTTTCTCTTTGCGTTTTTTAATGTACAGCCTATATTCCTTTGAAATTTGTAGGAGCACAACATGATATAGCCTTGAATTTGTTTTCCGCTGTAACATTTTTTATGTGCTCTCTTTTTGTTTTTTAGTGTGTTTGTGACTCATAATGAGTACCTTCATTGTAGGTAGTTATATATATGTACATATGGCTCTGTCTTTTAAAGCATACTTTTGAGAAGAGAAGAGACAAGATGGCGGACTGGTAGGTAGCAGGAGAGAGACCCTCTCTGAGAGAGACAGCTCAAATGCCAGAATAAAACACCCTGGAGAGACCCAAACAGAGAGAGATAGACTCTCACAACCCAGAAAGAAACTAAAGCGCAAAAACCCACTCAAATAAGAGGTCCTGGGGCTACTATTAGGGAAGATAAGATCAGCGAGCACGGCACCCTCCTCGAGACCCCTGAATTCCGCCCAACCTGAACAAGCGATCCACGCCAAAGCAACTGGCTTGAGCCGCCAGAGTGCGGAGCTGAACAGCCCGGCGTGCAGCTCGCCGGGACCAGCACTGCATAGGACCCACCCAGAGGCACCGTGAATTCCCACTGCAGCCACGCTGAAGTCAGAGGTCGGGCAGTCCAGCAGTTCTCGGGGACACGGTGAGTGATGGGAATAAGACCCTCCCACGGGAAAGGGGTAACCGACTGGACAACATGTTGGATTTGGGCAGGACAGCCCTAACTCCATAAGGAAGTGGCTTCAGCTGATTACTCCCCTCGCCAATCGGATTGGTGGAATCTGCTTGGACTAGGCCACACCCCTGGCAGGGACCCAGTTACTTCCCTGAGATCAGTGCACACTGATGCAGTGAAGGCCTGCAAAGGTTGACTGGCCCAGAAGGGAGGAGCTAGCACACACTGCCCATGGGTGAACTCTAATCTCTGATAACCTATTGAAGAGGGCTAAAGCTCCTAGCCTGCGCCCTCTAGAGGAGCCTTAAACAACAAGAAAAGGCTCTGGGAATTACACTGTACACTTGTATGGAAGGAACCAAAAACATGACAAAAGGGAGAAATAAGAAAACACTCCCAGCCCCCAACCCTGAGAACATTGATCCAGGAGACGTAAATACAAAAGAGACTGAGGGCAGCAAAAATGCAACATCAAACACAGCGTTAGCGAACATAAAGAGATATATTCAAGACCTCGTAAGTGGGACCAAAACTGAAATATTAATTCAAATTAAACAAGAGATAAGTAGATTAATAAAAGAAGGGCTGGGTACCTCTCAAGAAGACACAGACAGAAGAATAGAGGAACACAAATGGAGACAAAAATTTAATGAAGAATTCAGAAAAAACCTAGAATTTATGAAGCAGATTCAAAGGGATTATCAGGAAACTAAAGACTCTATAGAAAGCTGGCAAAACTGCTTGAAAGAAACCAAAGATAGACTATCAAAAATTGAACACAGGCTTGTAATGTGGGGTCATGAAAGGGAAGATCTCTTAAAAATAACAAGGGAGCAGGCAGTAAAGATACAAAGACTGGAAGATGACAAGAGAATCTATAATTTAAGAATAAAGTATGTGAATGAAGAAGCAGGAATCAAACCAGGGATATTACAAAGGCTATTCACAGCAATTATTGAAGAAAATTTCCCAAGCATAGAAAAAAGAAATGATATGCAGAACTATGAAGCATACAGAATTCCAGCCACCTACAACCCCAACAGAGCTACACCCAGACACATAATAATCAAGATCCCAGAAATTCAATATAAGAACAGAATATTAAAAGCCATCAGAGAAAACAAACAGATCACCTATAAAGGAAAACCTATCAAAATCATGGCAGACTTCTCGATACAGAACATCAGGTCAAGAAGAGCTTGGAGTAATATAATTCAAGTGCTGAGGGAGAACAATCTCCAGCCCAGATTGGTGTATACTGCAAAACTCTCTATAGAAATTAATGGAGAAAAAAGATGCTTCCATGACAAAGAGGAGCTAGGAGAATTTGTGACCACCAGTCCAACCCTACAAAAAATACTGAAGGACATTCTAGGGAGAGAGAACAAGAATACGAGCATTTCAGGAACAGTGGCAGAGAGGCCTCAGTGAACGAGGCAGACAGTGAAGTAGAAGAG
>PVJX010046448.1:0-12348 GCA_004027295.1 Dolichotis patagonum | reverse complement strand
TTTTTTCTCTGAGAATGAAGTTCCTTTGTTAACTCTTTATCCTTTTCCTGTGTTTGTTTTAACATTTATAAGCTTAACTAGCTTGCGTTAGCTCTTGACTCAGTAGTATATGTGCTATTTTCTTTACAACCAGCCAACTCTTCTTTAGGCCTTGTCCCTTAGTCTATTTATAACCCAACTAAACTGTCTTTTATAGTAGTAGTAACCTGGGTCTCAGCAAAATTAGAGCCTTCCGTGACTGTAGCCACCATGAACCAAGATAATCATTTCATGGGATGAGAATTGTCCCTCAAGCTACCGAGGCTTCTTCTAGAGCTATAAAAGCCATACTGAAATAATGATCCACTGAACCCTGGCCCACCTCTGTGAATCCTTAAAAGCTTGGCTTCTGCTTTTAGCTGGAACAGTGTGAGCCTCTTCCCCAGCTATGACTGCCATGCTCAACCTGGGATCCCTTCCTTACACTCTTTAATTAGAGCTTTGCCTATAAATTCATACTGTTTAGTTTTAATTTCCACCAGAGCGAAGACTCATTCTATTTGGTCAAAGGGAATTAATAGTTTCTGCTAAATGGAACAGAGTACAGTATTTTACAGACATCCCAATTCGATCTATCTTCACATAAATTTAATGAGGTAGTTATAAAGATTCTATTTCCAAAGTGTAGGAAACAGGCTCACAAAGCAGGAGTGCACTCTGAAACACACATGAGGAAAAAGGGGAGCCAGGTACCAGATGCAGTTATGTCCCCAAAAGCCTAAGTGTGAAGTTCTATTGTGTAAATCTTCAAATCTCTTTTTTTATAACATCATTTTCACTGTTGCTGAGAAACAGCCTTTCCTTGCATTAGAAAGCTTGTCACCTTGTCTAAGGTCCTGAATATTGAAGTCCTTTTGGCTGATGTGTGTTGGTTGGTTTGGCTTAGATCCTCTTTATGCTGTTCCAGTGTGTTCTAACCATGAGACTTCTGCTAGGTCATAGAGTCATGTAACAATCTGACTGCTGGAATTAAAGAGGAATAATGTTTCTCAGTTAAAAAGGGATCGCCTACCTTAGAGAGAGCTATAAAAGAACATACAAAAATCAAACAATTGAAAAACAGTGCTTGTTTACTCTCAGGAAGGAGGATTGATTTTTATGTGTTCTGTTTTCAATTAATTTACTTAATTTAACCTTTAAAAATGTCACCTTGCCATCCAACCTCAGTAATAAATACATATTTTCCCCTTGATTTAATTTTAGAAGGCTCCTCATGTATTTTGAGCAGATGCTGCCCTTTTGGGTTGAGTTGGGAAAAGGAAAGGAGAAAAGGAAGCTATGAAAAGAAAGCTTTTAGAAGATGCATTGTCTGTATTTAACTTTTACCAGCACAAGCTTCCTGGGCATTGTGATCAGTTAAGTGTGGATAAATGTATTTCTCTGGGATGGGTTAGAGTGGTGGGATGGAAAGAGAATAATACATTAATGAAAAGTTAATAAAACCAGGCACCATGAAAAGTCTCCTGCAGGAGGAAGATTTCCCAAGCTTGAAGCAGTGATTTTAGAGGTGGATGAAACCTGCGCCTTTTGCTTCAAAGTCTGCTGCTGTGGTGACTCCACTCAGCTCTCCAGGGCCACGCTGGGACCCGGCGCTTCCCAAACTCTCCTGCGTTTCAGAGCCCCTGGGGTTCCTGCAAACGCAGATGTGGCTCATCAGAGGTGGCCGAGGAGGATTTGGACTGTGTGTTTCTAGTGTGCTCCCTTTGCGGCAGGGCTGCAAGTCCTCTAGTGTGTGTTTTGGGAAACACAGTTCCAGATGTTTTGATTCCTGGAAATGGAATCTTGCTAAGGACTCCGCATGGAAAACCTGGCATGAATTCACATGTATTTAATCTGTATGAAGAGGGGCATTTAAACTGGTTACCGTGGTGAGCAGTTGAGACTTAGAGACCCTGATTTACACACACACACACACACACACACACACACACACAGCTGGGGATGTAGATTAGTGTGACGCTGTGGGGTTCAACTCCCAGTACCAAAAGTAAATACATAAATAGATTTGGATGGGTCAATGAAAGGAGCTGGTATCTGGGGTTTACACGTACCAACCCCTCATGACTCCCCATGGTGAATGTGATCATCATGTAATGCAAATCTGCACTAATAAAAGTTTTAAAATAATTTGATTGAAAGCTTATACTATTTTATATAAGGAAGACAAATAATAGCAATGATGTATGTACAGAGTCCTATGCTAAGGACTTTTGCATATAGTTATAGCATTTGGTTCTTTCTCCATGAGAGAACTAAATTACTATTCACACTTATGCATAAATTAACTATGAAGTAAGTGGTTTTAGAACACCATGAGGCCACACTGACAATGCATTAATAAAGGCTGTGTTCATATTTGAGGTATTTATTTTTAAAATCCCAGTCGGGCATGGTGACATAGGCTTGTAATCCCAGAACTCAGGAGGCTGAGGCAGGAGGATCACTACAAGTTTGAGACCAGCCTGGGCTACATACATGAGCATAAAACCAGTCAGAACTGCATAGTGAGACCCTGTCTCAAAAAAAGACCAATAAATAATTAAAATCCTTGTAGATTACCCCTGTTGCAAACTTAAAAATTAAATGAAATTAGAAGGTGGAGAGATTGAAATATGCACTGTGATATTCAACCCTGGCCTTCCATTTCCTGGCTGACCCTGGGAAAATCTTCCAGTTCAGGTCCCTCATTTAGAAATGGGACTGGTGCCTACTCTGTGCTTCTCTCCACGCTGAAGTTGTGAAGATGGCAAGAAATCACGAGCCGATGTCGTATGCTCTGTGAGACGGCACATAGAGACGATCTCTTTCTCTCCTATTTGTTAGTCATCGCTGTTGAGAACAGGCATAATGACTGCACAAGGGATCCAACATCCGTTCCATCCTCATTTGATACTTGCAGGAGGACGAGCTTCGCACACAGGGAGTTTCCTGACATCGTGTCACATGCAGAGTTGAATGACACAGAGTACAGGTCACTCGGTGTCTCCCGTCCAACCTGGGCCTCTTTCCTTGTCATCCAATTGAATAAGATGAAACCTCCCCTAATGCTAATAGCTGAGTGTTTCGTTTTCACTATAGCTGTCAGTTATTTTCCAGGATTTGGATATAATGAGGAAAAGGAGCGTTGCTTTGCAACTTAGACCCTGTATCTTTGTGTACACATTCTCTGTAATTATGATAAAAGAGTTGATCTTCTTAGAAGTTGCAGTTTTTATTTCCAGTATAGTTCTGGAAATATTAGCTAGAGCATTTAGACAAGAGACAGACATAAAGGGAATAAGGATAGGAAAGGAAGAAGTTAAATTATCATTATTTGCAGATGACATGATACTCTACCTAGAGGACCCCAAAAGCTCCACTAAAAAGCTTGTAGATTTAATAAGCAATTTCAGTAGTGTGGCAAGATACAAAGTCAACACTCAAATAAGAATAGCATTCCTGAACACAAACAGTGAACCCACACAGAGAGAAATTAGGGAAATAGCATGTAAAAAATGAGATACTTAGGAATCAATCTAACAAAGGATGTAAAAGATCTGTACAGTGGAAATTACAGTACCCTAACCAAATGAGATAGGAGAGGATGTTATGGCTGACACATTGTATCAACTTGAGAAGTTTAGAAGTTTAACAAGAGACTCAGCAGGGATCCAGGGTCCTTGCTTTGTGACTATCCTCATGCTGTGGAAGAGGAGGGCACAGAGATTCTGTGAGTGCTGCATCCGCCTGCGTTGTGGTGGTGACCTACAGGCAATAGAAGAGAGGAAAAGAAGCTCACTCTTGCTCCCTTTTTTGCTCTAGTTGCTTTGCTGGCTGCTGCCTTGGAGTGTTGGACTGATGCCACGTCACCTTGCCTAGGAGCCAACTAAACCTCCACAAACTGTGAGCTAGATAAACCTTTCCTTCCTTTGTTTTGGGTGTCAGGTATTTTGTTCCAGCAATGATAGAAAAGTAACCAAGACAGAGGATATTAGAAAGCGGGAATACAGCCCTTGCTGTTAGGTAGGAAGAACTAACATAGGGAGAATGGCCATATTACAAAACTGTGACACAGATGTAAAGCAATCCCAGTCACAATACCATTAGCATACTTCACAGAACTAGAGAAAACAATCCTAAAATTCATTCGGAACCAGAAGAGACCTGGAATAGCAAAGGCAATTCTGGGCAACAAAGGCAAGGTAAGAGGCATCACAATCCCTGACCTGAAATTATACTACAAAGCTACTGTGATAAAGTCAGCATGGCACTGGCAAAAATAAACAGACCTGAGGATCAGTGGAACAGAGCAGAAGATCCAGATGCAGTCCCAAACACATGCAGCCTCCTTATTTTGGATACAGCAGCCAAACATAACACTTTCATTGGAACAAAGATAGTCTCATTAATAAAGCGTTCTGGAAAAATGAGATTTCACATGCCAAAATCTGAAACTAGGTCCATTTGTATCACTAGACACTAAAGTCAAAATAGATCAAAGATCTAAATATTAAAACAGAAACCCTAGATTTACTGAAAGAGAAAATAGAAATCTCAAAGATTTAGGGATAGGCAGAGATTTGATGAACAAAACCCAAACTGCATGGGAAGTACATCAAAAAATCAATAACTAAGTTCTCACCTTATTAAAAACTTTTGCACAATAGCAACAAAAAAAATCACCAACAGAGTGAAAAAGATAATTTACAGGATGGCAAACAAATATAGTCAGTTGTCCATCAGACAAAGGACTTATATGCGGAACATTTAAAGAACTAAAAACAATAAGAAAGCCCATATTCAAAGACCCAATCCAAAAATGAGCATTTATGATGAATGCACACTTCTCAGCTAAATAAATACAAAGGCAAATAAATACATGAAGAAGTGTGCAACATCACTGATCATTTGAGAGACACAAATTAAAATAACTGTGAGATTGACATCACTCCAGAAAGAATGGCTATCATCAAAACATCACCTGATAACAAATGCTGACAGGGGTGTGGGGAAAAAGAACCCTTCTCCAATGTTATTTGGAGTGTAGACTGGTGCAGCCACTGTAGAAATCAATATGGAGATTCCTCAAATATTTGGAGGTCCCATTTGACCCAGCTATCTCTCTTCTGGGTATTGCTCCAGAAAAATTAAAAACATCATACCATAGCAATATATGTGCACCCATGTTTATAGCAGCATAATTTGTAATAGCTAAATGTTGAAAACAACCCAAATGCCCATCAACTAAGCAATGGATAAAAAGTAGTTTTATAGTGGGATACTACTCAGCCATAAAGAAGGACAAGATGACACTTTTATAGCTAATTGGAGGCAACTTGAGATCATACTTCTATGTGAAATAAGTCAGACCCACATGGATAAACATCATACTGTCTCACTAGTTTGAGCAACCAAACAGGTAAATGAGATCCAAAATGTATAACAGATATTGTGAGCTGGGAAGAAACTGTTCAAAAGAAAAGAAACTGTGATGGAGAAAAGGGGGAAGACAGGAAGGGCAAAAGGAAAAAATGTGTTCATACACAAGATAATTAAGATAGTCACATGGCTGGTTTCTCTTAGCTCACTGGAAAGAGAGAGGCTTGTGCTAATATTGTTTGGACAAGATAGCATGTCTTGTCTTGTACTCTGAATAACTACTATGAAGGTAAGAATACACTGTATTAATTATAGTAACTCTCCTACTAACCTGTTTTGAAACTGTTTTATTGTTATTTTTATTTATTTCTCTCTAAAATAAAAGAAAGAATTTGCAGTTTTTATTCCAAGTAAATTCAAAAGAATGAAAGAATGTATAAGAATGATGGAATAAAGTACAATTTTCAGGCTAGTACTTAAAGTTACTGGCCCGCACACAGAGTTTTAGGGAAATGTGACCTGCCACTATGCTTTAGTAGGTATTACAAATCTCAAAACTGAAGAGAAGCAGCAGGAACAAAGTTATGTGCACGGCCGGTATGGAGTCAGGGGAAACCAGGATCGGAGTAAGTCACCGAGCTCCGGGGGTGAGCGCGGGAGTAAAGTTGGCCTGACTGAACGGACATCTGGAAGCCGGATGGATGAGTGCTTCAGAGGAAAACTAAGTGACCCAGACAATGCTGGTGACACGGCAGGAAAACGTGGGGAAGGGCACGCTGTTTGGAAACCACAACTGCCATTTAATCCTCTCCAGTGCGTGTATGAATATGTATACATATGTGTATATATATATATATATATATATATATATATATATATATATACTTGTTTTTAAAAATTAATTCATACAGCTTCAAAAAATTAATTCCCATAACGATCAGATTAGGTTCAAGTGTCAAGCCAACTTTCGATTTCAAAACTCCTCTGGGGCAAGGATTTTTTAATCTTTTAATGTTTAAAAGGTAATTTTTGGTTTATATTTCACACATTTGGATGAATATATAAAAATAACTTTTTGCAAATAACCATTGAGATACAAGAACAAAGGGGCTTTTTACAGATAATTTTGTGGTCAGGTGTCCTCCTTATCTTGGCCTTTTATTCTACATTTTGTTGCACCCAGAACCCTAATCTCCTGCCAGTTGCACTGGCTTTTATATCTTCTCTCTTTCTGCAGGGGACTTGGTTTTCTGGGATGCTTGCTTGGTAGCATACCCTACAGTGACAAGAAGCAAGTAAAGGGAAGTCTTGTTTTCAAATTCAGAGAACTATAAGCTGAAATGTAATTATCTAAT
The DNA here is from genome assembly GCA_004027295.1 of Dolichotis patagonum. Taxonomy (NCBI): domain Eukaryota; kingdom Metazoa; phylum Chordata; class Mammalia; order Rodentia; family Caviidae; genus Dolichotis; species Dolichotis patagonum. The sequence continues at coordinate 5,596 of PVJX010046448.1, read as the reverse complement.
GCTCACTTGCACCAGGCATCATTTCCCAAAACATTATCAAAAAAATTGGCCCCATAGTGGTGAACAACAAACAATGAATATATGTTTTCTAACTGAAAATTGAATTATGTATGCAAGATTCCTAGTAATTTGTAGAAAAACGTTACCCATTTCTGTAGTCATAGGAATTATATAATAATGTTTTCTTGGATGTGTTATAGTTCTTTTATTTGGAAAAAGAACAAAGAATTTATTTTAGCTTTGGTTTAGCCAATTATTTGCTTTGTAATTTTGTTCTATCTGAAAAAGAAAAATCAGGTCTCATCCAAAATTGATAAAGAAAATTTGAATTCAGCTAGAAAACACATCATAGGAAAACAGAAATTACTACCTTAAGACTAGAATTATATATTATACAATTTAGATGTCATATATTATTCACAAAAAGCACTTTAAAATATTCAAATTTGTATTTAGCTTGATATATCAGAGAAAATCTTTGCCATTCAATGCTTTCCACTGTTAGCAGGATATATATTTTTAGTTTTTAACAATTTTATTGTGGTATCTATTAACATGTCCTAATTAATTCTCAAAAGACACGGAGCTACTTTCCTGGGAGTATTTTATTAGTCTGTTTACATTCAAACTGTGATACTGTACAGTTGTTTCTCCATGTCCATGAGGAACAACATATCAAAATCCAACAACGCAGAAGTACCTTAAAAAAGGGGTAATCTTGGCTTGCAAGGTGCATGTGTCCTTCTGTAAAATTTAGTCATATGCAAATTACATGTAATACTTAATGCAACATAAATAGTACACAGTTATTTTACTGTTATCATTTAGGAAATAATGACAAGAAAAAATATCTATAGCTTTTTAGTGCAGATACAATTATTTTTAAAAAATACGGATGTTTGATCTAAAGTAGGTTGAATTAAAGATATAGAGTAGGAGTTCTGGAGTGTAACTACTGGTTATGATTGTATTAGCATGGAACTGGAAGAGAACTGGAAATGAAATTTTCATGAACGTGGGAATTCAACCGTCAACAAATACATAAAAACATGTTCAAACTCATAAAAATTAAAGCACTACCTATTAAAGCAGAACATTTTATCTGACAAATCAGGAACAACAATTGAGAGATTTTATTATTTAACACTACAAAAAGATAATATTATATCTAGCAAGTTTGAAAGAATTTTGAAAAGTACACTTTTCAGGAACAAAACACAATAGGTAGTTTGTAATACAACAATAAGTAATCTCCTTTAGATCATTTCCTGTTTCTTAAAAGTTTGTGTTGAATTGATTTTCTTAGTTGGATACACATAATAGTTTTACTTTATTTTACTAAATTACGAATTCTATTTGAGATTTCCTTACATTTATGAGCTTCTATAATTTTTCTGAAATCCAAAAGTTGAGTGTTAAATGGCCAATTTCTCCCGAGTCACTTGGATTAGATACTGTTCTGGAACACACCACAGTTTGTCATCCACTAAAAATTCTTGTGCCACCAGAGCTCCCAGAGCCTTGCTGCAAATTATTAAAATGAAAGCATAGAAATGATGCTCACTGGACTGCAGAAGATTCTAGAAGTGGAACAACCTTATGTCAGCGCAGTGGTGAAACACACCTATGGATAGTAGATAATGACAACAAGCTTATACTCAGAATGTTTTACCGCCTTCTGTCCTGTTCCCTCAGCTCTCCAACGCACACAGTATGGTGAGTGCGGGCTGAGTGTTAGTCACACACCGCGTCACTGGCGTGCAGGCCCCATTCACCCTGGGTTCACGTGTACTTAGGTAGCGGCCGAGAATGCCCACCGTCACAGCGGGAGGCAGCGTGGCAGAGCAGAAAACACCTTGGAAGGAGGGCACAGGCTGGCGGTGTGTGTTGGTAGTCGTGACTGGAAAGTCATAACTTTAGCGAGCCTTAGTTTTCATGTATTTAAAACAAAGATCATAATTGTACCAATTTAAATTATGGGAGTGAAATGCAGGGATTAAGCGAGAGAGCAGATGGAAAAGCACCAGTGTTCTAGGACACGGTGACATTTATTTTTCCTTCAACTCCTTTTCCAGAATACACATAGATTCTCAGGATCATGTTTTCCATGTTCCTTTGGTTACAGAGCAGTGACAGTGAATCTTCTAGAGCTTTCCATGATGCCAAAGAGTCCACTGCAGTGTGCATGTCATAGGTTTGCTGCTGCTATCACAGAGACTCTTTCTACCTTAGGCTCTCTCAATAACATTTGGAAGTATATTTCAACATGAACTTCAACTCAACCTGAAAGATCATCAGATTTATAGTCCAGTTTATGTTGCAAATGAGTTTGAAGGGTCATCAGTTACTAATTTAAAAAAATTTAGAGTCTTTGAATATTTGACCTACTTTTATATTTTCCTACAGAAGACATTGTCATAATCCTTCTGCCAATAAGCCGTTCTTAATTTTAGTATTTTCATTATGTATTCTGATTTTTAACCTTGATGGTTTTTAATGGAGCCATATAAATTTACCTCAAGATGACTTGAAATATTGCGTCTTTTTCTGCATAAATCTTCATCACCTAAGCAGTTCTCTTTTTTGGTGAAATCTAGGAATATGTTACTCAAGTTAAGTCTAGTCAGTGCTTGTACTGAAGGCTTAAGATCTTTCATTGTCTGTTCGATCTTTTTTATGCCTAAATCTAGTTACCTGAACAACTCCTTCTGAGATAACAGTATGCAGCATATTAACTAGTGTTAATTTCCTACTATATTTTTAAAATTCTGTATCTTTTCAATCCTTTCTTCCATTTTGATTTTTAAAATAAAAATAAGTAAATAGAGTGGGAAGAGCTATAATCTGTTGCTGAGTTTTGTTACTGAAGATGTTGGCTGGTATGCTTAGCCTTCGTGTACTTTTTGACCTGGTTATCTGAGTAAATGTATTAAATTTTTTCTCAACCTCGTAAGTTCATTGTAAGGTATGTTTCAGTTGACTGTTAGTCCTCAGTTGAAATTTTTTTTGTTAATTTCTGATGCATTGAATTATAGCTCTCTTTGATTACTAATTCTATTTTCCAGATACCTATATCTTTAATTTGCGCTTATCTGCCTTTTAAATTGTTAAACCCCGTCTACTTTGGTTATACAGTTCTATGAGTTAATAAATTCATCTACCACATCACAGGTAGAGATGCTTAGGTCACTCCACAGAACATTGTGTATGAATAGAATTGTGTTTAGTTCTTCTTCTTTTTGGATCCTTTCTATCGGCACATTCACCTTGTGATTTATCCAAGTTACCATGGAAAAAGAATCCATTCCTTTTCATTGCTGAATGCTATGCCATTTAAAAAAATTTTATTTAAAGAGAAAAAAAACCAGAATAAAGGGTAGCAACAATATAGAATTCCAAAGAAAAAAGGAAAATAACAACAACAACAAAAAAAAAACCTAAGAAATTATTACTTGACAAATTACATACTGACTTCTTGGAAATAGTTGTTCAAATTACAAAGTTAAAACATATAAAGTAGTCATTCAAACAGTGAGACTATTAACGGTTCTGCTCCATGATCTGACAAAAAAAGCAATATGGTCATCCATCTTACCTACTCAAATATACATGCAATTATATCAAAGGGTAAAATTAAACACAACAAAACAGAACAAAGCGGACCACAAGAAAGCAATGTAAGAGACATAAATTTCAAAGCTAGACAATTGGAGATATTCACTGTCTATCATATTGACTCTTGTTTTCTTCCAAACAGTTGTCCATATTGTCACATACAGGGAATTCACATGAAACAACATAGTATGGAACTGATCTGAACAGGACAAGGAAGGCATTTCAGGTCTTCAAGATCAGATAATAGGGAAGCCAAGAATGGCTGTCATAGTGTCTCTCATTCTCTTCAAAACAGCTGTCCATACCTTCATGTGTGTTGAAATTAAACAATACAAGACAAGCTAAAATTACTTTGAACAAAGAATGATAGTATTGCTGGATTTCACATCATGACATTATGGAATCAGCACTGGGTATTGTAGTGTCTCTTTTTCTTCAAAGTAGTTGTACATTTCAACATGTGTTATATAGTTGGTTCTTGTAAACTGTTTATAAGCTCTATACATGCATGAATCTCTACATAGATATGTATCCTTTCTGTATTAGAGGGAAAAACAAAACAAAGCAAGACAAAAACAAAATAATTCCTAGAAAAGCATGAAGCAAAAGGTCATATAAAACCATAATACAAGGTGATCTACAATGGTTACCATGGTGTCTCAGCAGTGTATAACAACATTAATAAAAACAAAGCATTGGAGACATTATAAGACTTCAAAAGCAAGTAATAATCAAACCAGAGTGGGTATCTTAGTGAATCTTGTCATCTTCAATGTAGTTGTCTATACTCTTAGACTTGATGCTATCAATCATAACAGATTTAAATAAAATCAGTCAATACAAGATAGCACTCTAACAAACCAGATTCAAATAAGATCAGTCATAGTAAGACAGTATAAGTTATACAGGGCTTCAGATTAAGTTGATAGGAAATTAAGGATGATTACCATAATATGTCCTCTTATTTTTGGGATAGCTGAACATATCCTCAAGTCTAGGGTAAGTAGACAAACTGGAACAGCATGTAATCCATCCAAGCTGGGTGATGAGAATTATGTAGATTTAAAATCTTGTTATCCAATTAACAATATCCTCTGCCTTCCTTTTTTAGACAATTCCTTCCCTTTCACTCCCATAGGGTGCACTGCTTATTTTGGGTCCCACTGCCTCCCTATATAAAGCATCTCAATGGACCCTATCTCCTGATCTACTCTGCCTGTTTTCTCTATGTTAATATTTCAAGGCCATCTATACTAGAGATTACAGCCAATCTTCTCTGCCTTATTTCTGCTATTCTGTTTTTCTGCCATTGGTTGTCTATTTTTCTCTTCTACTCCACTGTCTGCCCCGTTCACTGAGGCCTGTCTGCCACTGTTCCTGAAATGCTCGTATTCTTTTTCTCTCTCTCTAAAATGTCCTTCAGTATTTTTTGTAGGGTTGGATTGGTGGTCACAAATTCTCCCAGTTCCTCTTTGTCATGGAAGCATCTTGCTTCTGCATTAATTTCTAGAGAAAGTTTTGCATGATACATCAATCTGGGCTGGAGGTTGTTCTCCTTCAGGGCTTGAATTACTTTACTCTAAGTTCTTCTTGACTTGATGGTCTGTGTTGAGAAGTCTGCCATGATTTTGATGGGTTTTCCTTTATAGATGATCTGTTTCTTTTCTATGATGGCTTTTAATATTCTGTTCTTATATTGAATTTCTGGGATCTTGATTGTTATGCGTCTGGGTGTAGCTCTGTTTGGGTTGTCAGTGGCTGGAGTTCTGTATGCTTCATACATCTGCATATCATTTCCTTTTTCTATGTTTGGGAAATTTTCCTTAATAATTTCTGTGAATAGCCTTTGCAATTCCTCTGTTTTGACTCCTGCTTCTTCATTCACATGCTTTATTCTTAAGTTATAGATCCTCTTGTCATCCTCTAGCCTTTGTATGGTTACTGCCTGCTCCCTTGTTATTTTTAAGAGATCTTCCCTTTC
>PVJX010046447.1:0-12283 GCA_004027295.1 Dolichotis patagonum | reverse complement strand
GTCAACACTCCTGCCGCGATGTGGTACCTCAGCAGAGGTCCAGACCCGTGATGTGGCTCGCATCTGGATGCTCCCACCAAAGCCTCATGTACTCATAGGCAGGGCTCTGGGGAGATGATTGGGTCATGGGGGTATCATTCCATCAGGGGATTAAACATGATGTTGGGAAGTAAAGCTTGCATGGAGAAGGAGGAGCCCTGGGGGCGTGGCCTGGGCCGGTCTCTTCCCCCCTCCTCCCTTGATCTCTCTACTTCCTGCTGCCATGCCGTGCGCCCTTTCTCCTCTGCCGTGCTGCCCTGCCTTGGAGCCAGCTGAGTACGGACTGAAACCTCCATAAACTGTGAGCTAAAGGAACCTTTCCTTCTTACAGTTGTGCATGTAGATATTATGTCTCAGCAGTGAGGAAATAACTAAGACACTTGGGGGTGAGCCTCTAGAAATACAAGCTGAATAAATCATTTCTCTTTCATAGTTGCCTCTGGTATTTCATTGTAGTAATGCAAAGCTGATTAATAAAAGTAATCATTTTTTAAAAAGTGATCATTGTAAACAACTACATAACAAGTCATTATTACCCCTTTCTAGATATTAATGAGTTTGAGTTGATGGCAAAGAGGAAAATGTGGCAGTTTTCGCCTGGGCGCCAGCACTGTGGGTGTCAGCAGTCTCCCACCAGTTCCTTCAGGTCACCACCTGCCTAGCTGTGGTCTGCCTGCACCTTGCACTTTCTGTGAGCCCCAGCGTCAGCGTGACCCCAAATGGGACAGCAAACACAAGTTCTGAGCCCACCTGGATAATCTCCACAGTCACGACATCTGCTCTGCTGACCACCACCCCTACCCTACAAACCTGTGAACACCACAAAAGCTGTTTTTCCTGTTTTAATTTGAGTATTGCTAATACAACTTTCTATGGATAGACTGTAAAGAAGCAAGTAAGAGCTTACGTTCTGATAATTCCAGTTCATAACAGTAGCATGGTGAACAACACGGCCTTGGGTTCTGTGCTTACCACTACTGCTCCAGTGCCAACCAATGCAGCAACTAAAACCACAACTCCATCTCTCCTTTCTTCCACCACAGCTACCCCAATAGGTGCCGCGAATACCACTTTGACTCCAACCTCAAGACCTGTGCAGAATTCTACCTTGATGCAGCCAGTTTCATTGGAGGAATTGTCCTTGTCTTGAGTGTACAGGCTGTAGTTTCCTTTCTCTATAAATTCTGCAAATCTAAAGAATGAAATTACCATACTCTGTAAATGGACATATGAAATTAACAAGGACTGGCAATTCACTTGTGTAACTCACTGAAACAAAAATAGTATCTTTCAAGAAGTCCCACAGGGAAGATACTATTCCAAGACCTTTAAACTTACAAAGGGACCCAGTGTCTCCCGAGATACATGCCATGTTAGAACTTAGGGTGCTATGAAACCAAGCAACCAGCTCACCTCCCTGGTACACAGCCATGGCTTGGGCAAGCTGCTGCCACCCCAGGGGGAGAACCACCCAGCATCTCCCGAGATCGACACCATGTGAATATTAGGGCACTGGGAAACCAAGCAACCAGCTCGCCTCCCTGGTAAGCAGCCATGGCTCCAGCAGGCTGCAGCTGCCCCAGGGGAAGAACCACCCAGCATCTCCCAAGATCCGCACCATGTTGGAACTTAGGGTACTGGGAAACCACGAAACCAGCTCACCTCCCTGGTACACAGCCATGAGCCAACTGGCATGCAGGAGAATCAAACATCCCACCCCACCCCACCCATTAGCAAATGGGAGCCAGAGGTCCGAGCATCTCTTGGGAGGTTGACCACATGCAATATAGCAAATAGGGGCGATTTCCTTCTACCATCTCTTTGAAGGCAAATATTGTTATCACTGTTTTGTTTTGTTCTGATTAATTGTATTGCTCTATTCAATATCTGTTTTGATAAGTTCTATAATGTTCTGTATTTCCTTTGATTTTGCTATACTATATGAATGACTAATGGCTGAGTTTTAGGATGGATGTATAAATTGAAAACAAATAAGTCTTTGCATCCTCAAGGCCATACATTTTTATGCCACATTTTGACCCATCACTTTTCCATAAGCCTTTTACATTCCTGTGATCACCATGAGAAATCCGTGCTAAATAAAGCAGACCTATGAATGCTTTTAGTTCAGTTTGTGAGGTGTCATAACAAATACAGTTTTGAATATGGTGTTGGGGCACACAATATTTTACATGCATTTCAACCTTCATGTATTTTACAGCACCTGATTGCATTTCATCTGTAACAATTTCCCGTGCTGCATGGCAGTGATAGTGTTCTGTCCAATGCTTAACCTCTGCCAAGACCCTCACTATATTTTTGGACCTAGTTCTTCTAACAGTGGCTCATCCCATTTGGTTGCGTTATCATTTTGTACCATTTGTACGGGTCAAGTATGTACTCACATTGCTATTTTCTTTGTCATCTGAATCAAGGAAGTCTGCGCTCCCTGTGTCTGTATCAGTCAATTCTTGTTCCATTTCACTTTCACAGGAACTTTAGCTCACATGGCCAACATTAAAGGCATCATCACATACCCACATCACTCTTCTGTTATGAAAGCATGTATCTTAGCATAACAGATCATCATTCGTCAATGAGTAATCCGATGACTCACTTTTAACTTCCTCCAAAACTTGAAAATCTGGCTTTTTATGTGCCTTTTTACTGAGATGGACTACTTCTACCAGAAAAATCAAAAGAAAACTCTCTTAAAAGAATTCTGGAGTGGTTTGGGTCTATTGCACCCTGTGATGCTCCGGGAACGTACGAAAAATGAGTTGAATGGAGCATAACATGGGCAAAAATCCCATTTTGCCACTTTTGCATATGTGCACATAACTTGGTAAGTGTCATATACTAAGTGATTAAACACATAGACTGGTTACTATTACACTAAAGTACAGATTTACAGTAGAAAAGGGATGTATCTATTGGACCCTGTGTTATGTTCCATGTAGTTTTCAATCATATCTTGTACACATACACACAAAGAATATATATATAAATAAATATTATATATATAGGCTGCCAGTGGTAGCTAAAGACACACCAGCTCATTTTCTCTTTTCTCCCCAGAAATCTTCCCAAAACAGTGAGAGAGTCCCAAAGATAGGACTATATAGTAAGTTTAAGGCTAGCCTGAATTACTTAGCAAGACCGTCTCAAAAATAAATGAACGTACATACATATATAAATGTTTAAAATTTACAATACACATTGACATTAATTCCCTTAAAAACATTGTCCGTTTAAACACATGCCACCGTCCGGTCACCTCCGATGCAGTCTACTTCAGTAGTGTTTTTAGTTGCAGTTATGACTGCACAGTCATGTCCTGAATTGACTCAAAATATTTACCTTTCACGATCGTTTTTACCTTGGAGCAGAGCCGGAAGTCGTGTGGCACCAGACCTGGTGAACAAAGTGAGTGAGGCCACACCGTGTTTCACCAGCCTCCGTTCTGCGGCTGGCTCATGGCAGCAGCGTTCACCGTACCGTAATCACACCTTGGAAAGACGCTCGGGAAAAAGGACTTTCAGATCTGGGTTCAGAAAATGGCAAGAACCACAGGACAAGTATGTTCAAGGTAAGGAGATGTATTTTGAGGGGGATTAATGACAACATACGTTATGTAATCATTTTTAAAAATATAAACATTCACAATATATTTTGATCAAACCACACACATGCACACACACACACACCGTAAAAGTTGGATACTTCATAAAACTAAAATTTGACCTGTTCATTACACTATGAGGAAACTATCCTTAGATGAGCTTCCACTTGCACAAAAAAAGATAAACCAGGTGTGGTGGCACATGCCTGTATCCCAGCACTCGGGAAGTTGAGGCAGGAGAATGGCCAGGAGTTAAGAGTCCAGCCTGAACTACCTAGTGAGACCCTGTATTGAAAAAACAAAGACAACAAAAAATCGAAAATAAAAAAAATTAATAAAGGTTTTGTGTTGTCACCCCTAATTGCCCAGCAATAAAAAATTAAGTTAATACTATGTGGCCATTTAATAGACCAATTTATGCACAGGAAACTGTCCAACATACACTCTCAATGAAAACATCAAATTGCAGAATATATAATATGATCTAATTGTATTTTGCATTTGCTTGGGTCACTGTAACAAATCCCTCAGACTCAGCTGCTGAAGCAGTGGAATTTGCTTTTTCAATTCTGGAGGCTGGAGGACACTAGTCATGTTGGGTTAGAGCCCACCCTAATGACCTCAGTCTTACTCGGTTAGACAGAGAAGCTCTGAGACACTAGGAAAACTTCAGTTTGTGCAGGGACGGTGGGTAGAGGGCGCAGTTTGGCTCATGCGTTCTTTAGAATCCTGTGGTATATGGAGGACTTTAATTTTCAGTCTGTATTTCTAAATTACTAGAAATTTTATGACGAGCTTAAATTCAAGCAATTCTGTAAAACACTCTTATGGTATTTTTGCAACTTTCTTACAACTGAAATTAGTTCCCAATAAAAATATTTCTCAATGTCAAGTCACCCACGTGGGAGGCTGAAGCAGGAGGATCACCGTGAGTTCAAGGCCAGCGAGGACTATGTAATAAGTTCAAAATCAGACTGAACTACATAGTGAGACCTTGTCTCAAAAAACAAAAACAAAATACTTGCAATCCTCTGCCTCGGCTTCCCAAGTCTCCATGCATTAAAATTTTGAAAGCTAGTGTATCAAATTAGTTGGACAGCACAGTGCTAGGCTTCTCATTTCTATTTTGGTGAAAAAGATGGAACTTTTCATGCACCACAGAAATGTTTCACAGCTGTATTTTCACCTGTATTTTCTTAACAACTATGACTTTTCCCATGAGAGTCTAGGAGTCAGGGTCTGGGGTAGGTCCACAGAAGCACCTCTCCCTGGGAACCTTTTTTTGAGACAGTGTTTCACTTCTTAGTTGAGGCTGGAGAAATCCTCCTGTGTCAGCTTCCCAAGTGCTGGGATTACAGGTGTGCACCATTGCACCTGGCTGTTTATCCTTTAAAATAAACAAAGATTGGAGATATATAGCTCAGTGCAAAGGTGCAATTCTTAGTACCACAAAAAATAGAAACAAGAGCTTTCAATAATTTAGTTCAGAGCTAAAAAGGATTCTAAGACCAAAAAGCTTTGAGAGCCACTGACTTACTCATGTGAAAAATCATAATTCTTTTTTTTAAAAAAAAATCGGTAGCGGGAATCGAACTCACGACCACGTGCTTGTAAGGCAGGCGCTTATGCTACTGAGCTAAATCCCCAACCCTCATAAATTTCTTTAGCTGTAAAGTATTGATAAAGTATTATTTCTAATACTGCCTTCCCCTGTTCAGTAAGTGTTTTGAAAAACTGTGTGATTAATCTCCAGCCATAATGCATCTTTGGCAGACAGAGTCCATCCTGGAGAAGCTCCACAAACCGGGTCAGTTTCTCTCTCCCCATGAGCCAGCCCCGGATGAGACACAGGAAGTGGGGCTGGGAGGAAACACGCCCCCCCCCCCGCAGGAGGCGCGAGAGGAAACCTGCAGCCGCACCGCATCCCTTGCAGCACGAAGGGACCCTTCCCAGGGAAAGCCTGTGAAGCACTTCACAGGAAAACATCCAGCAGCCACAGGCCCCCGCTGCAGAAAAACTGCTTCCATGAAAGCCAACGTCTCCTTTTATTGCGTAACGCAACCCCACAGAGAACTACCTTTCCCTTCCTCACAAAGAACTGAGGACTAAGATAAAAAGGAATCACTGAACAAGAGAAGCTGCTTCAGAATGAATCCCACCAAAGTCACACAAATCACTAAATAAAGACGTTAGTTGGGAAGGAAAGGTTTGCTTAAAAGTGCTTTGAAAAAGTCTGAACTGGCCAGAAAAAGGCACATTAACAGCGAAAAAGGAGCCATGCACACTGTCATAATTTTGCTAGTATTTTCAGTCACCTAACAATTTGGAGCACCTACCCTAGGGGTCTGAATCACTAAGGCAACTGTGAAAAGGATGGGCCTTCGCAACCTCCATGCTTGGACGTGGACCCTTAGAAGGGAATCAGAGACATACGTTTCCGTATCTGAGCATTACAGCCCGCTGTGCTGCATCATGTGAGACTCTTATGCTCATGAAGACATTGAAGTCTTGCACCCCAGCTGACAGCACTGCGGAGCTGGGGCCTGTGGCAGGGAAGTCCTTGAGACACTGGCCCTTCTCCTCATTGGTTTCCTGGCTGCCCCAAGGTGAGCAGCTCTCACTCCCGCCATGATGGTCTGCCCCACAATAGGTCCAAGAACAGGGCCAAGTGACCATGGGCTGAAACTTCCAGGGAATCAGTCTTCCTCCTTTCAGGCCGATTTTTCTCAGCTCTTGTCTGGGCAATGGAAACCCAGCATGGAATCTTCTGACCACTCACACATGCTTTATCCTAAAACCATGCACTGTATGCAGTTGGGGTGGTAGAACTATCAAGCAACTTGATATTTTAAAAGAATAATCTCAACAAGTTAAGAGAAATGAGACAACACAAAATCAAATAAAACATGTATAACACATTGAAACTTACAGATGTGTATATAAAAATACCTAAACTGAGTTTCCTACAGGACTACATAACATAAGGCTTTTACAAAAGTATGTTACTGCCAAGTCATACATAGCCAGTTTTGCCAGAAACTAACACTGACTTAGCTTCCGAGAAATCAGCATGGTAACTCTTCTTCCGACAATCACAGGATAAAATATCGGTGCACTGCTTCCATCCCACAAAAGTTAATGCTGGGTTTATTTACAATCTCTACTGTTGTCAGCACTGACTTTAAAACGCTGACAGTGCAGCTGCTTTGCAGTCAAAACCAAAAGGGAGGAATGTGAAGGAGAAACTCCAGGATTACAGCAGAGTTAGAACACAAGAACAGGAGGCAGCAACATTAACAGCGGAACTGTTACAACTCAACATTCCTCCTCACATGGATGGCTAGGCCGGAAATAAAGCTCCAAACTTCTTTTTCAACAAATATTCAGGAATATCAATTGAAGTTGGGGGGGGGGCTTTTTTCTTTAGGAAAAAAAAATGTAACTTTTAACATCAGAAACTCATTTTTGTGTATTTACTGTCCAAGCTTCATGACTTAACAAATAAACTGTCCACACCATGTAGCTGTGCTCTTCTGCATGGCATACACTTCCCTAGGAAACAGCAGAAATGAGTCGGAATAAACTCACAGTAAATGACATGTACACAAAGGGGCATCACGTTTCAGTGTGGTCTGACACATACATGGTTTAAAGTGGGCCTGCCATGGAAACATCACAGGTATACGTCATTTTCTTATAAAACAAGAAATCGACACACTTTTTCCAAAAAAAAATTTAAAGTTGTACCACAGGGATTGCTTCAGATGTGAAAGTATGTGACAGCAAACAGTTTTTCCAGGTTAACTTGTTAATGTTGCTGAAAAGTTGTCAACTTCAGAGAACCTCAGGGGTATCAACTCTAGTATTTATAAACAAGGCAGTATTTAGACAGTACACACCACTTCATTCTTTTGCCAGTACAAATGTCTGAATTTAGCTCAAGCTAAAATTACATGGCTAGGGACTGAGGGGTGGCTATGAGTCCACGAACTCCAAACTGCCGTACTTACTATGACGTGACCTGCTTGAGGGCTCTCCATGAACTTTATTTCCAGAAAACAGTACTGAAGAACTGTGTTTTAGGATTCATACTCATTTTCATATATACACATTACATTTACGAATTTTAAAATAAAGTTTTCCTGAAGTATTACCTCATTAATGCAGTATTTTCTTGTAAAACACAGTTGTCCTATGTTCCTCTCTTCGGTGGGGGACAGCAGGCAATACTGGACACTGAACCTAAAGCCTCTTGGACGCTAAGCAAGTGCTCTGCTCCCAACCCGTTTTGAGATGAGGCCTCGGCCTGTGCTGCTCCTACCCTAGCTGGGACTGACCGCAGGTCTATGCCACCTGGAGCCTTGTTACCTGACCAATTCTTCTTGAAAGGGGGTAATGATCTGACTCTTTTTAGTCACTATAGATGGTTTGGATTAGGAACTGATTTCAAAGGAAAGTTAACTTATTAATGTTTTATTGTTGTGTTGACCTCTCACTGCTAACGTCTTAGGACTGAAAGGAATTATGAAATTTAGTGAGAAAACAAATGTAACTTAATAAAATTAAACCAGCATCATTAGATGTCTTCCTGTGGATCAGCGATAAGCCACCTGTTCATCTGACATTTTATCACAATCCTCCCTTTTTCTCCTTTAAAGCACTAGAGCGTTTGTCCTAAACACAATGTGTTACTCATCTGAACACAATTCTTCTAGGGACAAAACATCAGAAACAAATTCTCTCCACCGACTCTTTTTAGATCAGTGTCTTGATATAAAGTAGCCCCATTTGCTTTCTTCCATACTTTTACTTCTTGTGGCAGTTTTCCCTCAAACATCAAAATCTGAACTATGACAAAGAGGAAAACATCTAAAACACAGTACAAATACACAAGGATCCAAGAAGGGCGTTGAAAACAAAATGCCATATTGCAGTGTCTGCAGCTATGCTGTGATCTGACAAGGTTCCGACTCCACACCCTCTGCCATAATAGATCTGGGATCGTGTTCTGTATTTCCTTTTTCCCCCTTACTTTTCTGCCTTTTGATGCCTGAAGTAACTAAGAATCAGGAAAAAGGTGGTGTCTATGGTTTTTTTCGGTCCTAACTTTATCTTAGTTCATGCAAAACTGCTTTTAATCATCCAGAAATAACAACAGGCAATACAAATAAAAAGATTATTTATCAAGCAAGCAATGAGTGACTTCTAACATGAAAATCTACAAAGCGAATCTTAACTCACCTCATTATAAAGCTAAATTGTTTTGTATCTTAGAATGTTATTACCAGAGGCACTCTAAAGTACTTCACTTTCTAGTGTAGAAAGATTGGGATATAAAGAATTTTTAATCAGCTACTACCACTTAATATCTTTTTCACACAAATAGTAGTGCAAATTATTTAAAAATACTAATTTTGAAATGAGATTATATAATTAAATCTCTCCATTAAGAGTAGACTAGAAGCAACTAGAATAATTTTCCATGATTAATGTGTTCCTAAATATGCACAATTAAAGGTACATGTGGTCAATGAAACCAAACACAACTGTCTATCCTTTGTTTTTAAAATTTTACTTTCAGAACTGCTCCCATTTGATCTTGGCTAGTTTTGACCATACGCTATCAAAAGACTGGTGCGACATCCACAAGGTCCTATATCTCCTTTATTCTCACACCATAGCCCTCTTCTGCTATTTTGCCTCATGCAGCACCAAATAAACTTGTATTTTTTCCTAATAAAAAATAAATACATAAAGAAAACACTGTCAGGCATATAGTCATAAGATTTCAATTTCCTTAAACATAAGCATGGGTAATTTATTTCTCTCAAATGCATATAAGACAATAATTACACAACAACAAATCTTTTGTTCAACAATGATTTGATTCATAAGCATTTGAAATGTACATAATTTCACATCAAGACCCCTTTATTTTTAAATACATTAAGTAAAAAAACTCCCAAATAACCAATTTTTATATTCTTATTTACCCCTCTATACATCCAAACTTTAAAAAGTTACAAACTGAACATTATACAGAACATATAAATCATGTTTAAAAACTTGAGGTTTTAAAATCACTGCTTCCCCAATATGATCCAGAAAATTTCTCCTAACTGACAAGCACAGTCATAGGTGGTAAAGTAAACCAAAGGAGGAAAAAGAAAGAAGAGACAGACACAAGTTTGCTGTCTTAGTATTTTACTAAGCCTGTCAGTTAAAAACGGTGACGTCGTGAGAAATAACAGTTTAGGTTTAACACGAGGAATGAAGTTTGCCTCAGTTTGAGACATGCATTTCAAGTATTTTCCTATTTGATCTGAGCTCACTGCAGCAAACTGATTCCAAAAGGGAATAATTATTTTCTTCCATACATTCGCTCAATGTCCGCCTGATAATGTGTTTTAAGCTCTTTGCGTTTCAATTTGAAGGCATCTGTCACCAGACCAGTTTCAGGGGTCCACGGTTCAGGGCTCAAACGAATTTTTACTGGAATTTCAAACTTTTCTAGACTTGCTGAGATGGTTAAAAAAAAAAATGCAAAAGACATTAAAAATATGCAATTAAAGTTCTTAACAAATAGCACAATTTCCATAGTGGAACAGACACCAAAATGCACAGTTAATGAAGCTTATGAATCTCAATTCTAAGTAATATATCCCTCAAAACTACTAGTATAAATTTAAAAGGAAAAATAAAGCACAAGAAAAATTAGCAAAAAAAAAAAAATTAAAACAACTACCTATCAACAGGAAAATGAGTAAAATAAATTATAGTACAGTCATAAAATGAAATATAGCTATCATTAGTAATGACCTAGATTTACATGGTTGTCCAATTTATCAATAGGTTAAGAAAAAGGCAAGTTGCAGCACAAAACTGGGTATTAATGCATCTAGATTTGCTGGGTGAAAGAATACTCACCAAGCACAAACCATACACCTCTAGGACTGGGATCAGGAGAAAGGAAAGGGAGGATTTCATTTTACAAACAATTCTTTCAGAAATTAAAAAATAATTAAAGCTTGAAGAGCCAGGAGAGCCACCGTGGAGACAGAATGCTTCCTCACGACTGTACTCCTAACACACTCTCTCATAGTCAGCAGATTTGTAAGAGAAGACAAGTGAGAGGGAGAAAAGGAGTAAGTAAAGAACCATATCAGAGTGAGCTTAAAAGGGAGGTGCAGTTTTGAAGACCCACATACTTCAGTAAGATTGACGTATTTTCAAAACATCACTCAGCATGCATTTACCAAAAAAATGACTGTTGTCTAAAGAGTTTTACTGAACAGTCTTAGAAAAGTACAAAAGAAAGAGAATAGTTTCCACTCTCAAGTGGCAAGCACTGAAACAAATGGAAAAAGTAAACACCCATAATTACATACAAATGAAATGTGCTACTGGGGAGCAACATAAGCAAATGATACAGTAGAAAAGACCAGTTCCTATTCTTCCACTGGAGACATGGATTTAAGAATAATAGATAGATCCACGTATTGTCTGTGTGAGAAATTCAGAAACCCGTCAAAAGAGGTTCCTGCACTCCACGCAAGCGTAGCACCACCCACACCAAAGTCTAGTCTAAGAAAGGGGGGGATAGAAATAGTGGGGAACATTCACGTGGCAGAACTCTTCTCTTCAGTACAGTACAGAAGAGGGATGCTCCTTTCAGCATATGACACACAGAACTAGTTTCTCTTTACTTGAATCAAAGTACTAACAGGAACAAAACACCAAGCTGGGCCCATCAAGAAGAAAGGCGATCAACATTCTCAGTGTCACAGACACAACCCAGGGAGAGCTCCTAAGTATTTACCAGCAACCCTCTTCCACTAGACTCCAAATCCAGAAGACGCATCCCTAGAAAAGGCTTATAGACTCTGAAATGTCTAGCAAGGCTGATTAGAGAAAAGTCTTCCCAGCACAAAACCAGCCTGCAAACATTAAGAAAGGTAGCTGATTTTTCAGATATCAAAGTCTCAGCAATAAGAGATTCAAAGAAACAGCAAAATGTGGCTTATTTGGCCTATAAAACCAAATTAAATCTCTATAACCCAGCCCCAAAGAAACAAACATGTATATTTACTGGATAAAGAACTCAACTGTCATAAAATGTTCAGTGAATTAAAGGTAAACACAAATAAAAATCTAAATGAAAATCAAGAGAAAAGAAAGAAAATAAATCATAAGATTTCTTAGCAGAAAAGCATACAAGTTAGAAAGGAATGGGATGACACAGTCAAATTACTTAGAATGAAGGAGGAGGAGAAGGAAGGAGGAGGAAGAGGAGGAGGAAATAACGACAACAATGACCACAACGGCCAGCAAAGAATAATACACATGGCAAACCTATGCTTCAGAACTGGAGGAATAGGCAAGACTTTCCTGGATAAAAATTACAAACTTTCATGCTTCAAAAAACATCATTAAGAAAGTAAAAAGTGCACAAAATGGGAGAATATATTTGCAAATCATAACCTAATCACAAATTTATATGTAAAATATATTTAGAACACATTACTAAGAAGACAAAGATATTCAAGGGCCAATTAGTAGATTAAAAGATTAGCCATCAGAGAAAGGCCACTCAAACTACAAGATAAAACTTAGGCTAGAACC
>PVJX010046446.1:0-12294 GCA_004027295.1 Dolichotis patagonum | reverse complement strand
GCTCCTGGGGGTCCCGCTGAATACGCCGTCCCCGCACACTGCCCAGCTCAGCCTGGCTCCAGAATGGCCACCAGGGAGCAGGACCAGCTCAGGCCTCACGAGAAAAATGGGGACACTGAGGCCCGGCCTCGTGTGCCCTGCTGCAGAGCCTCAGGTCCCTGCTTGCCTGCCAGCGAGGACCTTCCGTCCTCTGTGGGGCCACGGAGTCCACGCAGCAGGTCTCCCGGCAGCCAGCAGCTCCTGGCCCTCAGCAGGCAGCGGTGACAGAGGGTGTCCCGTCCCTCGACAGTGCTCAGCTGGGAGAGGGGCAAACTGAGCTGGGCATGGGTCGCCCAAACCCCTGGGTACCCCAAATCCATGTGCCCCAACCCCCCTCCCGGCCAGCGTCAGGACCAGGGTGTCTGGGGGCACCGCAGTTGGAGGGAGAAGCCCCAGGCGGTCACCACCCACAGGGGAGCCCCAGAGGTCACTCTGGCCTTCCGCGTCCTTCCCCTCCATGGGGAAGCAGTGAGAGGACATCCACGCCAGGCGAGGTCTCTGGATGCCAAGCTGCGGCCTCCCGCGCAGGGGCACTGCTGTCCCCGCGTACACGCTGGCCACCCGGGCCAGGCCGCTCTGTGACAGCAGACCGTGTAAGACAGTGACAGGATCTTGGAAATGCAAGATGCAGTGGTGGCCAGGGTCAGGGAGGTGGACATGAAGGACCTGGGGAGGACACACTGCCCTGGGGCCTGGGAGTGATCTCAGGACACCCCCGGTGCCCGGCTGGGTGGTGACATAAGAACACGGGACCCCAGCGCTCCTCCCAGAGCCCCCACCCCGTGGAAATCTAAGGCAGGGAGTGCCAGGGCCCAGCACCGCCTGGTCCCACCCGGAGGACAGCAGAAGTGGGAACCCTGTCTGCAGGGCTCCGCGGACCCCTGCCCCACACGCATGCTTCTTGGGAACCCAGGTGCCAGCCCGGCACACGCTGCCGCCCGCGGCTCCTCCAGGAAGGGGGCGAAGGGGTGCCACACACAGGCCCCGGGGAGGGGCCCCTGCACAGGCCCAGTGGAGCCCAAGGCACCCAGCGTCACCACGTGCAGGGGCCCAGCCTGCACCTGAGGGCTCCCCGCCCCCGGACAGAGTGCTGTGGACACCCGGCGCCCAGGAAGCCTCACACAGTCCAAAGGCACCGGGTCAGAGGACACTCACAGCCCTGACAGGTGGAGGGGCCGCCCCACTTCACTGGCAGGACCCTAGAAGGTGACTATCACAGCCACTCCTGCTCGTCTGACAAGCAGAGAAACTGAGGCACAAGGCAGTTACGTGGCCTCCTCGAGGTCACACGGCCTCTTCCTCCCCGCCCATGCTGTCTGTCCCCGTACCATGCAGGCCCTGCAGGGACACAATCCTCTCCCCCTCTCTGCCCCTGCACCCCCCGAGGCACGGCAGGGGCACGGGTGGGACCTCATCTTACAGGGGTGTCGGGGCCAAGGGCAGTGCCCTGAACAGGGGCCGCCTGCCAGCCTCTGCGGTGAGTCACGGGGCTGACCGGGCTGCCGTCACCACCCCACACCTTCTGGTGACCCCCTCCCCCCAGGCTGGGCTCCAGCGACTCCAGGACCCAGTGGATGGCTCCAGTCACCACAGCTCGGCCCCTCTGGGACCAGCGGCCGCGGCCAGGGCTCCTGGGGCTCCGGGCCTTGTGCGGGGGCAGCGCACATGGGAAGCTGGGGGTGGGGCAAGCGCACTGTGTCCTCCCCGGGCCAGGGACCCTACGGTCTTCTGTGGGGGACACCCTGTTCCCCAAAGGCCTCCCCCACAAATGGGGATCAGGTCTAACACAGAGGCCTTCGGGGACATTCAAGACCCAGAGGGTGACCGCGCCCCAGTGCCCCCAATGTACAGGGCGCCGTGGGAGCTCACAGGTCTGGACTCCTCCTTGGGGGAAACTGAGGCAAGGCCCTGCCATGCCCTGACATCCCAGGAAGGCTGGACACTGCACAGGGGGCTACCCCTGGCTGGGTGGCCACGGCCAGTTCCAGACTCCAGAGGCGGCAGGTGATCAGGCAGGAAGGGAGCCCCAAGGGCAGGGTCCGGGCCACCACACTGCGCCCCACACGAGGGCATCCCCAGGACACCATGGCTGGGGACTGTGCAGAAACCAGGACTCTGCTGGGGACCCAGAGGGCCCCCGATTGCCACCCACCAAGCTACAGAGGGGACAGGAGCCCCGAGGGCCAGGTCTGCCTGAGCAGGTTCCTGTGGACCGGCCACACTCTCCGTCACGGTGCCTCTGGGGACACGGTGGTGAAAATCGGCACCCAGCACAAGCACTTCCTCCACTCTCCAGGGTGACAGGGACGGCATGCGACAGGAAAGGCCTCAGGGACCTGTGACCTGTGCCCTCACTCAGAGCTTCGGGCCCACGGCCGGCCGCGCCCCAGCCGCCTGGACTCGGGGACAGGCCAGCCTGGTTGTGCGGCCAAGACCCGGTCCATCCAGGCAGGTGCGGCCTCTGCCCAAATGGGCTCAGGGGCTGGGCCCCAGGCTCTGTGGGCAGGGCGGGGCGGGCAGGGCAGGGCAGGGCGTCCTGCCTAGGGGCAGGCCAGAGGTCTGGGCACTCCGCTCCTGGACAGGTCTCCACAGCACTCTGGGGCCTGCAGCAGACAGAGCTGCCCAGGGCAGAGGACAGCCCGACTGCAGCGAAGGCCACATCCTGCAGGGAGGCCCCCCCAGGGCCATTTAAGGGCCTCCTGCTCCCACCGGCTGCGGGGACGCGGTGGGGACATGCACAAGCCCTCCCAGGAGCTGGCAGCTGCCTGGGAGCCCCCTCAGCGCCCGGGGCGCGCCCAGCCTCCCGGGGCCGGATCCCGGATCCCGCCTCTGGCTGCCGGGTGGCCGGTGGGCGGCGGGCGGACAGGAAGCCAGCGGAGCGAACCGCCCAGCTTTATTTAGAAAGCTGCGCTCTGCTCGCCCAGCCCCGCTCTGGGCCGCAGGACCCGGCGTTCCCAGGCAGGTTCCGGCTGTCCAAGTGGGAGGGGTCGGGGCACAGCCCAGGGCACCCTGGGGGCCTGGTGCTGGAGCAGCCGCCCACGGTGCTCGGGATGCTCAGGCTGCAGGGGACCCCGGGACACCGTCTGTGGCCCCAGGATCATACAGGTCATGCGACCCTGTGACCCACAGCCAGCAGAGGGTGGACGGGGTGAGCCCAGACCAGTGTCCCAGGTGGACTCCGAGAGACAGATCCGCACCCCGGGATATGTGCAGCCATCACAGCTGGGGCGCTCCTGGCCGGGAGCCCGCGAGGCCGGGGATGCCCCACAGACAGCACCCTGGCCCCAGTATGCACAGCGCCCAGGGAGCCCCGGAGCAGGGGCGCTGAACCCCACATATGCGTGCAGCCAGGGAGACAAGGGACAGCCAGGGCCTCAGAGGACAGAAGCCAGCACAGCGTCCATCCTCACAAGGAAGCCCCAGGAGACACAGCGGGGACTGCTCTGAGGAAAGCCAGCATCTCAGCCCTGCTGGCTGCTGTGTGTCCACACTTGGGCCGGTGGGGACCGCAAGAAGCCCCCAGAGGGACACAGCCTGTTCAGTGCTGAGGTTGCAAGGGTGCCCCCGGCAAGGGTCCTCACCTGCCACCAAGGCCACACACGGGAACTTTCTTGAGACCCCACTGGTCCAAAGGCTCCCTGTCACCTCAGGGCCCGGGACAAATGAGCTCCTCTGTGAAGCCTGGACCCCGTGTGGCATTTACAGCACACACCCTTGTCCTCCTGGGTCACACCGGTCACCCTCGCTGTCCCGCCTGTTCTGCCCTACTTTACAGACAGGGGCGGAGGTGCTGCCCATACACACACGGGCGCCTGCAGCCACAGGTGGGTAGCAAGCAGCAAGGACCAGGTGGCCACACCAGCCCCAGCCGCTCAGCAGGGCTGCAGGGATGGGCGCCTGACCGTGACCCTGAACCCCTATCAATGTCTGGCTCAGCACAGTCTGGGTGCAGAGGGGAGAGGATGGGCACCCAGAGGCTGCACGGCCACAGTGCAAGGCCATCTGGTGCCACCCTGGAGCTCTGCTGATTCCAACTCTCCTCACATGCAAAAGAAAGCCCCCCCCCCAGCCAGCCGCAGCCACGCCGTAACCCAGAGGACCACACTTTGGGCCACCCCCCGCCTGCCTGTCTGTCCTGGGAAGATGGCCTGTTTTGGCGCTTTTAAATGAATCGAAACACATTTGAGAGACACGACCGGGAAGGTGGTGCACCCACTGCGCCTCGCTGTCCTGGACCCCGGGAGCCACGCACGACCTACAGCTCGTAAGACGGGCAACGCGCTTAACTGCCACCAACGCCAGCCGCCCATGAGCCACCAGGCCCCTGTGCCACCAGACTGGACTCCTGCAAACCCACAGGGGCTGCAGCGGCAGCCTCTCCTGGCAGCCCTGCGCCCCCCCCAGGAGGGCCGCCCGGGCCCAGCGCAGGGACTCCTCCACCCCGAGGAGTGCAGGAGAGGGGCAGGGGATGCTGGCAGGGCATGGCTTCTGTTTTGAATGTAAACCACAGCAGGGGACAGTCCTGCCCGGCCCTTATTTGGGGTGACAACATGCCTGACAGCCTAAGTACTGGCTTAGGCTACAGGTCAGCCTCGGGGAGTCACAGTCACACAGCGAAGCTTCTCCAGGGAGGCAGGAGGAGCCAAGGGGACCACACAGCTCCACCAGGCCACTGCGGATGGACGGGGCCCCGCAGGCCAGGCAGCAGGCCGTGCTGACCACCTGCACCTGCTTGGTCTATCAGCCCCAACGGGGAGAATCGGAAACCCAGGAGAAGAAGAAAGGGTTCACCACTCTGGGGGGACCTGCTTTGCCTGCAGAGGAAAGGGACAAGGGCAGTGATGCTTAAGAGGATGGGGGGGCTGCATGTAGTGAACAGGTGCCCGAGAGGTGCCAGTCCCGGGTCTGGGAGGTGATGGGGAGCAAGTCTGCTGTCTGAGGGGGTGCAGGGGAGCCTGGGGGTGGGGAGATCCTACGGGCCCTGGCAGCTAGTGCACGCAGGGCAGCTCACTGACCGAGAAGGATGCAGGAACTCGACCTGGACGGCGGAGTAGCTGCTGACCTCAAAGGACCCAGGGCCTAACCTGGTCAGCAAGGGCAGGAAATACAACGCGGGGCTCCAGAGGTCCCGACCTGAACCCTACAGGCAAGGACTGGCCACAGAAACTCCACCTGGTCAGCATGGGCAGGGGCCGGGCAGAGGGATCCAGCGGCGATAGGGACACCACGGTCCTGACCACAGGAGGGGGGACTCCGGAGGGAGTCCTGGGCCCTGAGGGAGCAGCCAGCCGGGTCGGCATGGCAGGGGCCGGCTAGGAAGGGATCTGCCCGGGCCTGGAGAGTTCGGAGCCAACCTGGACAGTACAGGGCAGGTCTGCCCTGCAGGGATCCAGGACAGGGGCCGGCCACACACAGAGCTGGCCACGGAGGAATGTGGGATGCACTGGACAGCTGACCACCGCGGGATCCGGGCCGCCCTGACCACCCCGGGCGGGGACTGACCCTCGGGGATCCGGGCCGCGCTGAACCCCCGGGCCCCGGCCCCACTCACCCAGCAGCAGCAGCTTGAGCTCGCGCCGGGCGTCGCGCTTGTCCCTCCGCAGCTGCTTCTCGATCTCCGCGTTGATGCGCTTGGACTCCTTCACCTCGTCGCTCAGGCAACACGCCATCATGGACTCCAGAGTCATCGTTCCGGCCCCGGCCGCCGCCGGCCGCCCCCCGACCCGCCTGGTCTGGCCTGGCCTGGCCCGGCCCGGCCCGCCGGAGCCGCCTCGGCCGCGCCCGGCCCCGCCCTCAGCCCGGGCAGCCGCTCGGCCCGCTGTCGGTCCCCGCTCCGGCCGCGCCGCCGGGAAACCCCCGCCGCCACCCGCGCCGCACCGCGCCGCGCCGCGCCGCCGCCGCCGCCAACCGCAGCCGCCGCGAACAGGCGACGGCGCCCGACAACCTAGCGGTGTGACGCGTGGTGACGGACAGGCGGCGCGGCCAATAGGAACGGCAGGCGGCCCGCTCGCGCGCCGCGGGGGTGGGACTAGCGGGCCGGCCGCGGGGGCGTGGCCTGAGCAGGAGCGGAGGGGCAGGGGTGGGGCTGCGCGGGGCGGGGCCGCCGCGCGCTTGGTTGCGCCGACGTGGGACGGGACCGCGCCGCCGGGAGCCGGGCGCGGCCGCTCGGGATTGTGGGAATGTGGAGGACTCGGCCGAGGTGCTCTTCCCGGCTGCGGCGCTCACCTGGCCTGGGCGCCCGCCGCAGCCTTCGCGGTGCGCTTAGCACCCGGACCTCGCCCGGCTGCAAGCGAACCCGCGCTAATGGAAGCAGCCCTAGTGGACGCCTGCGGTCCAGCGGGCATTAACGCAGGCCCTGCTGCTGGGGCTACAGCTCGGCGGCACAGTGCCTGCCTGGCAAGCGCGAGGTCGTGAGTTCGATTCCCAGTCCAAAAAAAAAAAAAAAACCAGCCCCTGCTGTACGCATAGACCTGACATCAGTGCAAAACCTGTTACAAGCAAGGCACTGCCAGGCTAATAGCAGCGTCTGCTCCCAGGTGTGGCGCATGCCTGTTAGCCCTGAGCTCTGGAGGCTGAGGCAGGAGGGTTGCCCTGAGTTCGAGGCCAGTCTGAACTACAGACAGGAGAACTGTCTTTTGTGTAACAAAAAGGATAGTATTCCCTGACCCACAAAAGGACTGTGACACGCCAATTTTAAACTGCATACTATCATCTACAGGAGCAGAGCTGAATAATGGCAACCAGCCCTAAATCATTCTTTTCCCTTTCTTTTAAAATTCTGTTTTGTTTGTGATGATGGGGTTGGACCCCAGGGCCTTTGCACCTACTGAGCTAGCCATCTTCACTGAGCCCCATTCCCAGTCCACCTGAAACATTTTCTATTTGGCTTCTTACAGGATGAGACCTAAATATACACTGGGTGCTCAATAATATTTTTATTTTTGAGGCAGGGTCTTGCCGTGTAATGCAGGCTCGCTTTCACTCCCTGCATAGCCAAAGTGGCCTCTAACTCAGGACGATCCTCCTGCCTCAGCCTCCTGAGTGCTGGATGTGCTGGGGTACCAGGTGCGTGCCACCACGCCTTCCCGGCTAATCAATATAAATTGAATGATGAAAAAACAAAAAAGCATTTAAAAGCCAGAGCACTGTTGGAGCCGGAACCCTACTGTAAGAGAAGGACTCCAAGGGAGCCTTGACCCTGAGCCAGCAGAACCCTGCCCAATCTCAGCTCCCCGTGCCCTGTCAACCTATCTTGCCAGTATGCTGCTTCCCAGTCTTGAGATAAGGGGTGGAGGGCGAGTCAAAGTCTCCATTTATGAGTTGATTGGGGTGGGGAGATTATCTCCCCGAACTCCTGTCTCTAAGGCCTGGGCAGGACATGGGCGGGGGAGGGGCTCCCAGGGCCCCCTGTGAATTGATTCAATCTCCACCGAAGGGAGAATCCAGAACCAAGAGTGAAACGACAGAGGCAGGCGCAGTGGTGCAGCCCTGTCATCCCAGCGCTTGGGAGGCTGAGGCAGGAGGATCCCAAGTTCCTGTATACATAGGTGCTAAATAAAGTGATGTTGGTGGCTTGGCCTCACTGCTGCTAGGCATTCGCAGCTGTGTCTGCACGTCCAGGGGCCACACCGAACACTGCCCTTGTCACTCTCCAGACAGGAAGTGGCTGGGGCATCTCCGTCTCTCCCGGCCATGCCCACTGCGGGGGCCGCCCTTCTGCACCCATGCCTTCCCAGACAGCTGCATCACTCCCAAGCATGCTTTAGCATCTCCTGCCACCCCGTCTCCAGGCCTGACCTCCCCCAGCTCCAGAATTGGGGTCCCCCTGTGCCAGGGGTCTCCAGTGGGGTTTCATGAGATCTCACCCTCACTGTGACCAAAGCTGGGTCCCATTTCACCCCCAACAAGGGCCGCATCTCAAAGTCTTCATCACTAAGCTGGGCGTGAGAGTGCATTCAGATAACTGTACCACTCAGGAGGCTGAGGCAGGAGGGTCACGGGTTCAAGTAGGGCCTAGGGCAATTGAATGACTTCACAAGACCCTGCCTCAAAATCAAAAAATAAAAAAGTGGGCTGGGGATGGTACT
Organism: Dolichotis patagonum; assembly: GCA_004027295.1. Classification (NCBI taxonomy): domain Eukaryota; kingdom Metazoa; phylum Chordata; class Mammalia; order Rodentia; family Caviidae; genus Dolichotis; species Dolichotis patagonum. The sequence continues at coordinate 4,168 of PVJX010046446.1, read as the reverse complement.
CAGGGTCTAGGGTCAATCCCAGTACAAAAAAAAAAGGAAGAGTGGAAGCTAATGTTTATTCTTTTAAGGTGTTCAGTTTGGGCTTGATTGTTACACAGCCACTGATAACCGATGCACAGGACCAGGACTGAGGAAAGTTCACATCCACACACACAGCCTGGGATACAATCAACATGACTGGCGGGTAGGTGAGCAGACAAATGAATCATGGTCCAGCCTACCGTGGAATATTATGCAGCAAGAAAAAGGAAGTAACCTCATACACAGAGCAGAGGCCTGCCTCCTTTCCTCTCTCTCCCCCTTCCTTCCTTCCTTCCTTCCTTCCTTCCTTCCTTCCTTCCTCCCTCCCTCCCTCCCTCCCTCCCTCCCTCCTTCTCTCCAGCGCTGCAGATGGAGTACTCACCGCTGAGCTGCGCTGCCAACCTGTTCCTAATTTTATTTGAGACGTGGTCTCATCAAGCTCCCCAGCCTGGCCTCCGATTTACGATCCTCCTGCCTCAGCCTCCCGAGTCTCTGAGGTTAGAGCCTTGCAGCCCACACCCCAGGCCCCACGCCAAATTCTAATCACATGTCCTCACTAGGCCCCTCTGCCGCAGCTGGCCCCCGGCTCCATGGGGGTGTCGTCTCCGGACCCTCCCATATGCGCTGTGTCTGCGGTGAGCTAGGAGGGGGCGGGGCCCAGAAAGCCTCCAGTGGGCCACAAGGGGAAACTGAGGCCCGGGAGAGGCAGCGGCCTGGCCCTGGGGTGTAGCCAGGAGCTGTTGGCGGACTCTGCTCCGGCACCCAGGGCCCGGGTGAGACAAAGTCCGCCAGGCCGGTCCCGTGGGCGCTGGGCCCTCCCTCCTGGCTCCCGGCCGCCTCCCTTCCCGTGGCCTTGACTGGAGCCCCGAGGAGAAGCTGGTTTATGAGGGTTGGGGGGGGCAAAGCCACCTCCTGGCATGGGCTCTGGGGCAAGTGCAAAGGTGAGGGGCCCCCGGGGGCTCAGGGTCACATCTGTTCGCCACCCCGATGGTGGCAGGGCAGAGATCAGGGCCCAACCTGTCACACCCACGATGTCAGCAGCGGCCCTCGCCCGCGCCTGGCTGGCTTCGGTCTGCCTTGGTTATCGCAGCACGAGGGATGGAACCGGGGCCTCAGCCCCCCGAGTGCCGAGCCCATCTCAGCCCTTTCTGTTTTTTTATTTTGAGACAGGGTCTCACTAAGTACCCAGTTTCCAGACCCAGTTTCTCAAACTTGCAGTCCTCCTGCCTCAGCCTCCCAAGTGCTGGGCTTCCAGGCATGCGCCACCAAGCCTGGCCCCCTTACATCCTTCCACCTGCAACCAGCAATGAAACGCATAGAGGTTGCTGGCGCGGGTGCCGGGTCAGTAAGGACGCCGGGCATTGTGAGCCCGAGGTGGTGACAGGTGTGCCCGTGTTGGGACAGGACGGTTTACCAGCCATGAGCGCAGGGTCGATGCCAGTCTCTGCCCTCGACACGCACGCACCAGGCTGGCGGCAGCCGGAGGAAGTGGACGCTGAGCTGGGCGTGGAGCGCACCCCCCTGGTCCCCCACTCCGGGAAATTCCAACCCAGCCCGGGCCGCGTCGGACAGGTGCACGAGGCTGAGGAGACACTGCCCCCGTGTGGCTGCTCTTGGGATCGCAGGCATGAGAACCGCAGCCAGGGTCACGCGGCCCAGGCTCTGCTCCTCCAGCTGGGCCCTGCTGAATCCTTGAAGCTTAGCCAGGGCGGCTGGGGAAATGCAGTTCTCATTCCACTACGTTTTCGTTAATTTTAGTGTAAAACGAAATGTATCCTAGAGCACGGTGGCGCACGCCTGTCATCCTGGTACTCGGGAGGCTGAGGCAGGAGGGTCACGAGTTGCAGCCTAGTCTAGGCCACTCAGGGACTTAGCAGGACTCTGCCTCAAAATAAAAAATAAAAAAATAAAAGAAGGGCGTGGGACGCAGCTGAGTGCAAAGGCCCTGAGTTCAATCTCCAGTACCACAAAATCAATAAACAAATAAATGCAAATAGCCACGTGAGGTCCTCTGGTTCCCATGGCCACAGAAGCCATGGGGGATGGGGGAGACAGCAGCCAGGCATTCGGGCAGCAGGGGCCCACCTCGTGCGTGCGTGTGTGTGCCCGTGTGCGCGCGCGCGTGTGTGAGATGGTGGTCACGTCTGCATCTGTGACTGTGTCCTGCACTGCCGTCCTCCACCCGCGTGCTGGTGGCGGGGCCTTTGGCTGTACTTCACTCCCTCTTCCCCCAGTGAGGGTCCCCCCAAGTGGCCTCTGTACAGGCTCACTCCCACTCCGGGCTCCTGGATGCATCAGTGTTTTCCAGACAGAAAGCACTGAGAAGAGAGTGCTGGGCAGAAAGACAAAAAACCCCACAGTGAATCCTGAAGACCTAGGGAGGGTCGGCCCTGAGGCAGGGAGGCCGTGAGCCTTGGCTGAGACGTCCTGGGCTCCCAGGGACACCAACTCACGGTGATCCTCCTGCCTCAGCCTCCCAAGTGCTGGCAGTACAGTCCTAGGCCACCACGCCCCACTCTCAGCTCGGTCAGTTCCCTGCGGTGTGACTTGAGAGTGGCGTCTCACCCTTTCTGTTTCTGGGTCTCCTCAGCTTCCTCCCGGACGTAGCCTGGGATTGAATTATAGAACACATTCCCCTTGGGCTACAGTGGTTAAATAATATGGGATTACAAACGGGGGCCACCAGACCCAGCTCTTTCCTCTCTCCCAGTCCCATCATAAGTATGGGGGGGTGGCCTCACCCAGCCCTGATCACCTGCTGCCATCATTTGGGTCTGGAATAGCCCCCAAAGGCCTGGTTCCCCACCATGGAGCTGTTGGGAGGTGGTGGAGCCTTTAAGAGGCGTAGCCTGGCGGGAGGGCTCTAGGCTATTGGGGGCGTGTCCTAAAGGGGGCGTTCCTAAAGGAGGCTGCCTGAAAGGGGCGTGTCTTGGGGGGTGCTAAAGAGGATGTCATGGCCCCACCCCTTCCTGTCTTCCCTTTTGCTCTTAGCTCTTGCTGCCCTGTAGGGCACGATGACGACCTGCCAGTCAGAGGCAAAATCCAGGGAGACGCTTGACCTTGGATAGAAGCTCCAAAAGCAGGAGCCAGCATCAACCTTTTCTATTTACAAATGAGTTAGCTTGTGCGTCTTGTTATGGTCACAGAAAGGTGACCAACACCCATCCCTAAATCCCACCATGCCTTTGTACTACAGATGGCTTAATTAGGGAGAAATGTGATAGGCAGGCAGACAGGGCCGGTCAGGGAAGGAACCAAGGCAGATGATAAAATACATCGCAAGCCTGGGTGGGTCTGTATTCACATTCATTCCCTCAATAAACACTTCCTGCTATTTTTTGTTTGTTTGTTTGTCTTTTTGAGACAGGGTCTCGCTGTGCAGTTCAGGCTGGCCTTTAGCTCACTTTGTAGCCCAGGCTGGTCTTGAATTCACAAGGACCCTCCTGTCTCAGCCTCCCGAGTGCTGGGATGACAGCAGGGTTACATCCCATATTACAAAATACAAAAGGCCAGGGGATGTAGCTCAGTGCAAAGGCCCTGGTTCAATCTCCGGTACAAAAAGCAAAACAAAACAAAACAAAACAAAAACCTACCAATGCTATTGTCCCCCCATGACCTCCCTTAGCCCTAATCACTTGCAAAGTGCCCACTCATCTGAATGTCAGCCTCAGCCAGGCGTGCTGGCACACGCCTGTCATCCCAGCACTCGGGAGGCTGAGGCAGGAGGTTCACTGCGAGTTCCAGACCAGCCTGGGCTACAAAGTGAGTTCAAGGCCAGCCTGGACTGCATAGTAAAATCCTGTCTCGAACACACACACACACACACACACACACACACACACACACACACAGCTAGGGCAGGAGGGCAGCCAACCTTCTGGGCTCCCCAAGAGTCCCTAGAGGTCCCCCTGGGTCCCCACAGACACGCCCACCAGAGATGCCTCCTAATTAGGGCAGAGCCCCGGGGATGCCTGGCCAGCCTTGAAAGGGTTTTAAACCTCCCGGGGCGGCTCCCTGCCCAACAACACCGGGCTCCTCTGGGAGCAGCTGGAATCCACGTGAAAATAAAAAGCACAGGAACAAAACATGCCTGTCCCCAGACGCTGTCCCAGGGGGGTGGCAGCGAAGTGCTGGAGCCCGGGTTCCA
>PVJX010046444.1:0-12286 GCA_004027295.1 Dolichotis patagonum | reverse complement strand
CACCATTTGTTAAAGAGACTGTCATTCTTCCAGTGAGCATGTTTGGACCCTTTATAAAAGATAAGGTGGTTGAGTGAGTTTGCAGTTGTGGCTGTATCTTCCAATCTATTCCACTGATCCTTGGGTCTGTTTCTATTCCAGTACCATACTGACTTTATCACTGTAGCTTTGTAGTATAATTTTAAGTCAGGGATTGTGATGCCTCCTGCCTTGTCTTTGTTGCTCAGAATTGCTTTTGCTATTCTAAGTCTCTTCTGGTTCCAGATGAATTTGAGGAGTGATTTCTCTAGGTCCATGAGTTATGTTAGTGGTATTTTGATTGGGATGGCATTGAATCTGTGTAGTAATTTTGAGAGAATGGCCATTTTTCCAATATTTGTTCTTCCTATACATGAACAGGGGATGTCTTTCCATTTTCTGAGGTCCTATTTGATTTCCTTTTTCAGGGTATTATAATTTTCCCTGTATAGCTCTTTTACTTCTTTCATGAGATTAATTCCTAGGTATTTCATTTATTTGGTTGCTAGTGTAAAGGGTGTAGTTTCTCTTATTGCTCTCTCAGTACTTTTGTTGTTAGTGTATAGAAATGCTATTGATTTTTGTGCTTTGACTTTGTATCCGGCTACCTTGCTGAATTTGTTAATTATATCTAGGAGTCTTTCAATAGAGTTTTGGGGGTCTTCTATGTAAAGTATCATGTTATCTGCAAATAATGATAATTTAACTTCCCCTTTTCCTATCTTTACTCCTTTTATTTCTCTTTCCTGTCTTATTGCTCTGGCTAGAATATCCAGTACTATGTTGAATAGCAGTGGTGATAATGGACGTCCTTGTCTTGTGCCTGATTTTAAGGTAAAGGCTTTCAGTTTTTGACCATTCAATATGATGCTGGCTGTTTGTTTGTCTTAGATGGCCGTTACCATATTGAGAAAAAGACCCTCTATTCCAATTCTCTGTAAGGTTCTTATCATGAATGAGTGTTGGACTTTATCAAAAGCTTTTTCTGCGTCTATAGAGAAGATCATGTGGTTCTTCCTTTTGGCACTATTGATATGGTGGATTACATTTATTTTTTTGCAAATGTTGAACCATCCCAGCATTCCTGGGGATGAGCCCCACTTGGTCATGGTGTATAATCTTCTTGATAATTTGCTGCATCCTGTTTGACAATATTTTATTGAGAATTTTTGCATCTCTGTTCATCAGGAAGATTGGCCTATGGTTCTCTTTTTTCGTTGAGTCTTTCTCTGGTTTTCGCACTAGAGTGATATTTGCTTCCAGGAATGATTTAGGCAGAATTGCTTCCCTTTCAATTTCATTGAAGATTTTCAGGAGTGTTGGAGATAAGTCTGCTTTGTATTTCTTGTAGAATCTGCAGTGAATCCATCTGGGCCTGGACTCTTCTTTGTAGGCAAGGACTTAATTACATTTTCAATTTCAGTAATAGAAATTGGGTTATTCAGCAGTTTTACATCTCCCTGATCCAGCTTTGGTAGTTCATATGTATCTAGGAATTTGTCTATTTCTTCAGTGTTATCGAATCTATGAGAGTAGAGGTTTTCAAAGTAGGTGTTGATGATCTTCTGTATTTCCACTGAGTCTGTAGTAATTTCACCTTTTTCATTTCTTATTGCATGAATTTGAGTTTTTTCTTTCCTTTTTTAAATAAATTTGGCCAGGGGCTTATCAATTTTATTTATTCTTTCACAGAACCCACTCTTTGATTCATTGATCCTTTGTACTGCTTTCTTAGTCTCTATTGCATTAATTTCTGCTCTAATCTTTATAATTTCCTCCCTTCTTTTTGCTTTGGGCTTGGCTTGCTGTTCTTTTTCTAGATGTTTGAGTTGTATCATCAGGTTGTTATTTGTGTTCATTCTGTCTTCCTGATGTGGGAACTCAATGCAATAAATTTTCCTCTCAGGACTGCTTTCATTGCATCCCACAAAATCCGGTAAGTTGTGTCTGTATTTTCATTTACTTGTAAATATTGTTTAATTTCTTCTTTAATTTCCTCTGTGAACCACTGATTGCTCAGGAGTGTATTACTCACTTTCCACATGTTTGTAGGTTTTTGCAATTTCTTTTATCGTTAATTTCTATTTTCACAGCACTATGATACAATAACATGCATGGGATAATTTCAATACTTTTGCATTTACTTAAATATGTTCTGTGGGCTAGTATATGGTCTATTTTAGAGAATGTGCCATGTACTGCTGAGAAGAAGGAGTATTCTGCTGTTGTTTTATGGAACATTCTGTATACATCTATCAAGTACATTTGTTCACAGATGTGATTCAGTTCTGTTATGTCTTTGCTGATTTTCTGTCTGGTTGATCTGTCCCTTTGTGTCAATTGTGTGTTAAAGTCTCCTGTTATAATTTTATTATTGCTTATTTGATTTTTCATTTCTTTTAGTATTTGCTTTATATAGCTGGGTGCTCTGGAATTTGGTGTATATATATTTAAGATTGTTATCTCTTCCTCTTGAAGTTTTCCCCTAACTAGTATGTAGTGAGCTTCTTTACCTCTTTGGATCATTCTTGGTTTGAAATTCACATTGTCTGCAAATAGGATTGCCACTCATGCTTTTTTTTGGTTTCCTGTTGCATGAAGTATTGTTTTCCTTTCCTTGACTTTCAGTCTATGAGTGTCTTTTTGGGTTAGATGGGTTTCTTGTAGACAGCATATGGTTGGACGTTTTTTCTTGATCCATTCTGCCAGTCTGTTTCTTTTGATTGGTGAGTTGAGGCCATTTATATTAATGGTTGCAACTGCTATATATTGGTTTATTGTTGACATGTTATCTTTCTGCTGTTGTGTCTTTAGCTTCCCATTCTGTTTAATTATCTGCCTTGCTTGGTGGTTTTTATCCTATGTGTATCTAGAATGTCTTTCAGTATTCTTTGTGGGGTTGGTTTGGTGTTCATGAAGTTCTTCAGCTGTTCCTTGTCATGGAAGTATATTATTTCTCCATCCATTTTGAGGGACAGTTTTGCAGGGCATGTCAGTCTGGGTTGGAAGTGGTTTTCCTTTAGGATCTGAAATATTTCCCTCCATGCTCTTCTTGATTTCATTGTTTGTGTTGAGAAGTCTGCCGTGATTCTGATAGGTTTTCCTTTAAAGGTGATCTCTCTTTTCTCTCTCACGGTTTTTAGTATTCTATTCTTATGTTGGATTTCTGAGATGGTGATTATTATGTGTCTGGGTGTAGTTTTAGTTTGGTTATGGCTGTTTGGAGTTCTATATGCTTCACTCATCCAGATGTCTGTTTCTCTTCTCATGTTTGGCAAGTTTTCAGCTATTACTTCTGTAAATATCCTCTTGATATCATTTGGGCTATCCCCTTCTTTTTCATTTATCGTTATTAACCTTATGTTATTTTTCTTTGCATCATCTTGCAGGTGTTGAATTGTTATTTCCTGATTCTTTGTTATTTTAAAAGATCTTGTCTTTCCTGCTCACTGGCTGCACTCTTATCTTTGAGGTCTGAAATTCTATCTTCACTTTCATTGAGGTGCTTTTTACAGCTTTCAATAGAATTTTTGATTTTCTCTATATCTCTTTAAATCTGCTTTATGCATTCTGTTTGTTCCTTATATTGTTCTTTCAGGGATTCTATCTGTTTGCTTTGTTCCTCTAATTTTTTAGCTGTGTTTTCACTAGATACGTTGACTATTTCTTTCACTATTTTTATCAATTCTTCTTTTACTTGAGCAAGTATTTCTGTTTTGAATTTCTCCATAGCTTTCCCTATTTGCATATTTATTTCAGGTGATATCATTTCAGACATTTCAGGTGTATGGCTTCTTTTTTCTTCAATGTACACGGCTTCTAAGCTTTCTTGGGGAGGGCTAGGGCTTTGAGCCTGCGTTTTGGTCTTTCCTTTTGTCATTTTTCTATATTTCCTTACTTTGAGCAGTTTTCCAAAGCTTTCTCTGCATTTGTGGTGAATTACCTCTTGCACTCTCAGTTCCTGGAGGGTCAGTGGTTCCCCCACAGGCTCTTGGCCTCCTCTCAGGGTCCTAACTCCCCTCTGTGGGCTCCTGGCTCCCTAATTTGTAAGGCGAATTCTGGGTGTGGTCACCCTGAAGCCTGTGGAATCTCAGGCAGGCCAGGCCACCGTCCTTTGTCCCAGGCAGGTACCCAGGATGTTCCCTGCGAGTGAAGGGTGGGCCTATAGGTCCCAAAGAGTCAGGCCAGAATGTTGGTTTCTGCAAAGTTCCCAGTCCCTAACAGACCTGGCCAAGATGCCAGTCTCCACAATATTCCCAATCCAAATAGCCCAGGTCACTCTGCAGGTCCGAGAGGTTCGGGTCCCAAACAGACAGGCCTATTTATGTTTCATAATGAATTAGCTGCAACCTCCTTACATTGCAGATTGTGAATGACTGGACATATGTGGACACAGGTTATGCTCTGTAAGTTTACATTAAAACCCTTTGGGTTGTTCTGTCCACTGTGCAGGTATTTGCATTCATTCCCTAGGAAGTGCATGTCACATCTCTTCATGTAATCTTTGTTGGTTTATTCTCTTTTCTCTCCAGGATGGATGGCTGTTCCAATTTGTGTCTGGATGTCCCCCACTAAATCTCATGTCTCATGGGAGCAGGCTTCTAGAGTTTGTGAATGATGCATGGTCTGATTCTGATATTAAGGGTGTGTAACACACCTGTCCTAGGGTTGAGTGGCCTATATACAATATAAGGGACAAACAAGGTCTTCTCTAGCACTTCTCCTTCCATTTTGCTCTTGTTGCTTTTGTTGTCTTCTGGCCACCATGAGCTGTTATCCCTGTGCCATGCCCCCTGCCTTGTAGCCAGCTGAGTGTGGACTGAAACATCCATAAACTGTGAGCTAAAGAAACATTTCCTTCTTTAATTTTGGGCATCAGGCACTTTGGCTCAGCAATGAGAGAAAAGTAACCAAGATATTGGCCTATACTAAGGCCTCCAGTGAAACCCTACATCCTTAAGGGAATGTAGGCCAGTGTTCATGCTAAATCTAGCACTTATTTGAACTTCACTAGCCTGTGAGCTTGCAGAGTTGCATGAATGGTCTGCAGTGCTTTGCTTATGGGATCCTGACATGATGGAGCTCTTCTCCATGCTCCGTGGGCACATTTTCTTGTCATTCCACTCCTCTAAACAGAATATCACAGATGGTACAGCTCAAGAGTCTGTGACAAAGTTGGGAAGCGTTTTTTGGGCAAAGAATGTCTCATAAGGTACAGGACCCAGTGGGCCTACATGATTGCCTGTCCCTCTCTCAGGCTTAGCCTCCAACTTCCCCATGGCCTCTTCCCAGAGAGGATGGAGGGTGAGTGCCTCCACCACATGCTCCTCTAGCCTTTGGAGATGCTCATCACAAACAAGAAGCTTTTAATTGTTTTTGTGAAATGGAATTAAGTGAAATATTTTTGAATACACAACTCTGGAGCCTAGAATCTTGCTTATATCACAGGAGAATGGATCCTTTCCATCCTGTGAGATGAGGCAAAGCATCATCGGTGATTATCTCTACATCTGGCTTCTTCCTCTGACACCGACAGTGGCCCATGTGCCTGTGACCATGAATCCACCATCCTGGTAGTGGAAAAGTTGGCAGATGTGTGTTTAGTCTAAAAAGCAGAGTCTGCAAGGAAAGCAGGGGCACCAGGGTTCTGGGGAAGAGCTCTTGTCTGGAGAAGGCCTGCTTGTAGGGTTGATCTAATCTGCAGCAAAGACACACAGAAAGGGTGAGAGACCCATTAGGCCTTGCTAATGTACAGTAACCAATCAGCCTGACTCTGTGCTGAGCTCTGGTGACTGCTCATGGGTTTCAGTGCACCCTTGCTGGTTATGATCTCTGGGGCTGGACGCCAACAGAAATGAATTTTGATTGATAGTTGCTAGAGAATTCTGACTGCAAATCAATTTGACTCCTAATTCAAATTAGATAAATCTCTAAGTCAAATAGAGAAATAAAAAACATTTCATGATTAGTGCCATCTGCTATAACAATATTATAATATGTGTACTTGTCATGGAATGCAGTGGAGCTAATATCATCACCCACATCTCCACATGAACCTCAAGCAGTTCTAAAAGATTAATCCAGTTTTTTGACACTGAACCGAGTCCTGCAAGCTCCACATCCTTAGTGCACCATGCCCAGAAACCTTCTCTCAGTTCTGGAGGCAGAGGCCAAGCTGGGGACCAAGGCCCGGTAAAACATACGGGGCCCCTGGGACACAGGACCGTGGCCCTGCCCGAGGTTCCATGGGCTCCGGTCCACCACAACCAGGTCCACCACGCCCAGCATCTGTCTTACAACTTAGGGAGCCAAGAGCCTGCAGAGGGGAGTTAGGACCATGTGAGTTGAGTCCTGCCTCCACAAGGTGGGCTCCTGGAGAGCTGGCGACCTGTGCTCCAGACAGTTGAGCTTGGGCTAGCTACCAGTTACACTGGACTGAGTCCCGGAAGCTCCACAGCCTTAGTGCACCATGCCCAGTGGTCTTCTCTCAGTTTGGGAGGTGGATGCTCAGCTTATGACCTGAGAGCCCAGTGTGGGATGGCCTGGGAGAGCTTAAAACCAGCACTACTGGCAGTTGAGATCATACTCACCCTTTAGGACACAGGACTGTGGCCCGAGGTTCCATGCACCCCAGTTTATGAGGCCCAGCTTCCACCTCTCAATTTAGGGAGCCAAGAGCCTGTGAGGGAGCCACCCCTGCTCCAGGAACTGAGGGTACAGGAAGTAGTTCACCACACATCCAGAGGAAGCTTTAGAACACCACTCAAAGCAAGGAAATATAGAAAAATGACAAAAGGAAAGACAAAAAGGCAGGCTCAAAGCTCCAGCCCACCCCAAGAAAGATTGGAAGCCATGTACATAGAAGAAAAAAGAAGCCATACACCTGAAATGTCTGAAATAATATCAAATGAAACAAAGATGCAACTAGGGAAAGCTATGGAGAAATTCAAAGCAGAAATACTTGCCCAGGTAAAAGAAGAATTGATAAAAAGACTGAAAGAAATAGTGAACACATCTACTGAAGACACAACTAAAAAAATAGAGGAACAAAGCAAACAAATAGAATCCCAGAATGAACACTATATGAAACAAACAGAATACATAAAGCAGATACAAAGAGATATACAGGAAAACAAAAATGCAATTGAAAGCAGCCAAAACCGCCTCAACAAAACTGAAGATAGAATTTCAGGCCTTGCAGATAAGATTGCAGCCAGTGTATAGGAAAGACCAGATCCTTTAAATATAACAAAGACTAAGGAAATAACAATTCAACACCTGCCAGATGAAGCAGAGAAAAATAACATAATATTAATAGGGATAAACGAAAAAGAAGGGGATAGCTCAAAGGATATCAAGAGGATATTCACAGAAGTAATAGCTGAAAACTTCCCAAACATGAGAAGAGAAATACTCCAAAAAGCCATAACCAAAATAAAACTACACCCAAACACATAATAATCACCATCCCAGAAATCCAACATAAGAACAGAATACTAAAAACTGTTAGAGAGAAAAGAGAAATCACCTATAAAGGAAAGCATATCACAATCATGGCAGACCTCTAAACACAAAGAATGAAATCAAGAAGAGCATGGCGTGAAGTATTTCATATCCTAAAGGAAAACCGGCTGGGGATTTAGCTCAGTGGCATAAGCGGCTGCCTTGCAAGCACGCAGTCGTGAGTTCGATCCTCAGTACCAAAAAAAATAAAATATAATAAATAAAAAATAAAGGAAAACCACTTCCAACACAGACTGACATACCTGGCAAAACTGTCCTTCAAATTGGATGGAGAAATAAGATACTTCCATGACAAACAAAAGCTGAAGAACATCATGAACACCAAACCAACCCTACAAAGAATTCTGAAAGACATTCTAAATACACATGGGATAAAACCACCAAGCAAGGCAGACAATTAAACAGAATGGAAATCTAAAGACACAACAGCAGAAAGATAACATGTCAATCATAAACAAATATATAGTAGTTACAACCATTAATGTAAATGGCCTCAACTCATCAATCAAAAGAAACAGACTGGCAGAATGGATGAAGAATCAACATCCAACCATAAGCTGTCTACAAGAACCACATCTAACCCAAAAGGACACTCATAGACTGAAAACCAAAGGATGGAAAATCATAATTCGTGCAACTGGAAAAAAAAGCAGGAATAGCCATCCTGTTTGCAGAAAATGTGAATGTCAAACCAAAAATGATCCAAAGAGATAAAGAAGGTCACTATATACTAGTTAGGGGAATACTTCAAGAGGAAGAGATAACGATCTTAAATATATATGCACCGAATTCCAGAGCACCCAGCTATATAAAGCAAATACTAACAGAAATGAAAAATCAAATAAGCAACAATACAATTATAACAGGAGACTTTAACACATCATTGACCCAAAGGGACAGATCAACTAGACAGAAAATCAGCAAAGACATAACAGAACTGAATCACACCTGTGAACAAATGGACTTGATAGATGTATACAGAGTGTTCCATCCAACAACATCAGAATATACCTTCTTCTCAGTGGCACATGGGACATTCTCTAAAATAGACCATATACTAGCCCACAGAACATATTTAAGAAAATGCAACAGAATTGAAATTATCCCATGCATGTTATCGGATCATAGTGCTGTAAAACTAGAAATTAATGATAAAAGAAATTGCAAAAAACCTACATACACATGGAGACTGAATAATACTCTCTTGAGAAATCAGTGGGTCACAAAGAAATTAAAGAAGAAATTAAACATTATCTGCAAGTAAATGAAAATACAACACAACTTACCAGATTTTGTGGGATGCAATGAAAGCAGTCCTAATAGGAAATTTACTGCATTGGGTTCCCACATCAGGAAGACAAAATAAATACAAATAAACAAACTGATGCTACAACTCAAACATCTTGAAAAAGAAGAGCATGTAGAGCCCAAAGCCAAAAGAAGGGAGGAAATTATAATGATCAGAGCAGAAATTAATGCAATAGAGACTAAGAAAACAGTCCAAAGGATCAATAAATCAAAGAGTTGATTCTTTGAAAGAATAAATAAAATTGATAAGCCCCTAGCCAACCTTATTACAAAAGAAAGAAAAAGCTCAAATTCATGCAATAAGGAATGAAAAAGGTAAAATTACCAGACTCAGTGGAAATACAGAAGATCATCAACACCTATTTTAAAAACATCTACTCTCGTAGGTTTGAAAACACTGAAGAAATGGACAGATTCCTAGATTCATATGAACTACCAACGTTGGAACAGGGAGATGTAAAACTGCGGATTAACCCAATTTCTATTACTGAAATTGAAAATATAATTAATTCCTTGCCAACAAAGAAGAGTCCAGGCCCAGATGGATTCATTGCTGAATTCTAAAAGAAATACAAGGAAGACTTAATTCCAACACTCCTGAAACTCTTCAATGAAATTCAAAGTGAAGCAATTCTTCCTAAGTCATCCCTCGGAGCAAATATCACGCTACTACCAAAACCAGAGAAAGACTCAACTAAAAAAGAGAACTATAGGTCAATCTCCCTAATGAACATAGATGCAAAAATTCTTAACAAAATATTGGCAAATAGGATTCAGCAAATCATCAAGAAGATTATACACCATGAGCAAGTGCAATTCATCCCAGGAATGCAGGGATGGTTCAATGTATGCAAATCAATAAATGTAATGCACCATATCAATGGAGCCAAAAGGAAGAACCACATGATCATATCTATAGATGCAGAAAAAGCTTTTGATAAAGTCCAACACTCATTCATGATAAGAACCTTACAGAGAATTGGAATAGAAGGTCTTTAACTCAATATGGTAAAGGCCATCTATGACAAACCAACAGCCAGCATCATATTGAATGGTCAGAAACAGAAAGCCTTTACCTCAAAATCAGGCACAAGACAAGGATGTCCCCTGTCACTGCTCCTATTTATCATAGTACTGGAAATACTAGCCAGAGCAATTAGACAAGAGAGAGAAAAAAAGAAGCAAAGATAGTAAAATAGGAAGTTAAATTATCATTATTTGCAGATGACATGATACTTTACATAAAAAACCCCCAATACTCTATTGAAAGACTCCTAGATATAATAAATAAATTCAACAAGATAGCTTGATACAAAGTCAATACTCAACAATTGATAGCATTTCTATACACTAACAACAAAAGTACTGAGAGAGAAATAAATGAAGCTACAAACTTTACACTAGCATCCAAAAAAATGAAATACATAGGAATTAATCTCACAAAAGAAGTAAATGAGCTATACGGAGACAATTATAATACCCTGAAAAAGGAAATCGAAGAGGACATCAGAAAATGGAGAGACACCCCTTTTCATGGATAGGAAGAGCAAACATTGTAAAAATGGCCATTCTCCCAAAATTACTATACAGGTTCAACGCAATCCCAATCAAAATACTATTAAATACCTCATAGATCTAGAGAAATCACTCCTCAAATTCATCTGGAACCAGAAGAGACCTAGCATAGCAAAAGCAATTCTAAGCAAACAAGGAAAGGCAGCGAACATCACAATCCCTGACTTGAAATTATACTAAAAAGCTACAGTAATAAAGTCAGTATGGTACTGGAATAAAAACAGACCTGAAGATCAGTTGATGAGATTGAAAGATACAACCACAACCACAAACTGACTCAACCACCTTATCTTTGATAAAGGGGCCAAACATGCTTGTTGGAAGAATGACAGTCTCTTCAACAAATTGTGCTGGAAAAATTGGCTATCCATATGCAGAAGACTAAAACTAGACCCATGTCTATCACCATACACTAAACTAAAATCTAAATGGATCAAAGATCTAAATATTAAAACAGAAACACTAAAACTGCTGGAAGACAAAGTAGGTAAAAATCTCCACGATATAGGGCTAAGAAGAGAATTCATAAACAAGAAACAAACTATACAGGAAATACTTCCCATAATCAATAACTGAGACCACATCTCATTAAAGAGTTTCTGCATGTCAAAAGAGGTTTCCAGCAGATTGAAAAGAAAACCTACAAATTGGGAAAAAATCTTCAATGACAGTTCTTCAAAGGACTTCTGTCTAGAACTTATAAAGAATTAAAAAACATCACACCCTTGAAATTCAAAGACCCAATCCAAAAATGGGCATCTGAAAAGAATACACAGTTCTCAGATGAAGAAATATGAATGGCAAATAAATACATGAAGAAATGTTAATCATCATTAGTCATGAGAGAAATACAAATTAAAACCACACTGAGAGTCCATCTCACTCCAGAAAGAATGGCCAGGATAGAAAGACTACCAACAACAAGTGTTGGAGAGGCTATGGGGAAAAAGGAACTCTTCTGCACTGTTGGTGGGAGTGTAGACTGGTGCAGCCACTGTGGAGGGCAGTCTGGAGAGTTCTCAAAAACCTGGGTTTGAAAGTGCAATTTGACCCAGCTATTCCACTTCTGGGGACATTCCCAGAAGAACTGAAAACATCATACCACAGTGTTATATGTGCACTCATGCTTATAGCAGGACACTTTGTAATAGCCAGATCTTGGAAACAACCTAAGTGCCCATCAACTGAGGAATGGAAAAAAAGTTGTGGCATTTTTATACAATGGAGTACTACTCAGCTATAAAGAATGATCACATTGAGATATTTATAAATAAATGGACATTTGAGACCATTCTCTTAAGTGAAATAAACCAAACTCACAAGTGTAAATACCGTATAGTCTCCTAGTATGAGTGTTGATAATAGTATGTAAGATTTTATGGTAAGTATGAGGCCCCATCTCATAGCCTTGAAGCCTTTCAATGTTTTCAATCATCAGTTAGAATGGTTTTATTCTGTTTTGTCTAACTATATCATGTGTGATAATATGAACAACTCTTTTGAAGAAAACAAAATATTATGACAGCTATTGCTGATTTAATATCGTCCTTCTTAGAAGTCCTACCATGCTTCTATTCTTCTACTACCATTGGTTCTGTCTAACACATTGTGTCTTATTGGGTTTTGAATATGTGTGATAATTTAAACAAAATTTTTCTATCAAACATGAGATATTATAGTACCCATTGATCATTTTCTGTTATTTGATTCAGAAAGCCCTGTAATTCTTCACTCTTTGAATGGCTTTATACTATTTTGTGATGTTTGATATTATTGTAGTTGAAACTATGCTCAACTATAGCAGAGAAAGAGATATTGTGATAGCTACTGTTAATGTCTGGTTGTCTTAATGTAAAGTACT